>VXAB01013896.1:261919-325099 GCA_013399175.1 Odontophorus gujanensis
CCCCCCCCCCCCCCTTTTCTTTTTTTTTTTTCTTCCCATTTTCCTGACTGGAGTTGTAACCTCTGTATGGCAGGTAAGAGCACAACTGTATCCCATATGCAAGAAAGCACAGTCCTTATGACCTTAATAGGGACAGAATCATCACATTTATTTTGTCTCTGTGCAGACTTCAAAAACTCATTTATTTTAAGCTTTAGAGCTATCATATTTCAAATCGCTTCTTCATGCCAAACTCCATCTCTTTATCTTTCTGTGCATGCCAAACACTTTTAAAATACAGATTACTGAGAAGATTCATTAGAAATAAAGAGCAATTTAAAAAAGACAGACACCAAGCATAGAAACTACACAAAACTAGAAGTCAGGATACTCAGAGGAGAATCACATTTGCACCAATTAAAACAGTACCCATCTCAGCCATGCGTGCAGTTCAGAGCAGGCAACAACTCAGGAGAACAGAGAACATTCACCTTCTCCACAACACAGTATAAACCCTAAGCAAAAGCTAAAATGTTCCTCTTTGCTTTCTTCTAAAAGAACATCCTTCACTCTCTATCAGAGAGCTTGAGCATTTATTCATGTTCTATTTAAACTGTATTACTATGGTTTAAAATGAGTTTAAAAAATTCTGGCTTGTGATGTTTAATGGCAGATGGAAAATGCAGTCAGCAGAGAAACATTATACCTCACAAGGGAAATGTTCTAATCTATTCTTAACTCATTTTTATCAATAATCCCCAACGCTGGCTTCTAAACATCCCAGATGAGTAATCTAAAGCCTGGAAAAAAGCAGTCTGGACAGATGTTATCCACATCTGCAACTCATCTGCCTTACTATATTAAGTCATTCACCTGTTAAAAACTAATTTACTGCTATATAGATGAATATACTTAAAGGTCACATAGCTAAAAATAACATTGCCTCCAGAGTTTTCTATACAGTGCATACAGTGAAATACATAAATAATCCTTGACAGAACGCTGCTATAAAAAGGCACTGGCTTGAACTTCTAGCAGTAGACATTCTGAAGTTCAGACAGGGGTCACATTTCACAAATATACCTTAAACATCTTCACAATGTATATAAAGTTGGGTACTTTATTTTTAACAGTACTTTGTTATTGTCATTATTCAGAAAAAAAAAAGGAATCATCAGAGTCATCATGTACCAACAAATCAGCACTGTATGCCTAGAATTAGAAAAATTATGTATGCTATCATGCTATGTAAACTAATATGCTTAGTTGGTGGGGTTTTGTTATTTTTTAATTATTATTATTTTAAGGGAATTGCCCTGAGGTTCTCCATCCCCTGCCAGAGTGGGCAGCTATTGCAAGTTGGCCAGTACCTGTTCCCCAGTGAATCCAGCTCCCCGGGCTTAAAGAGGGAATGTGGTTTTATTTCATCTTTTGCATCATGAATAACACTGCTCGCAAAGCTGCGCAGGCACATCATAGCCTCTGTGCTGCTGTTACAAAAGCCCCACTAAGGCTTCATGGAATATTTATTGCTCATCATTAAATAGAAAATGGAAAAAATTTTCTTCAACCCCTAGGAGTGTGGGATGATTTTCACCAACCTGAAGGACGCAAACAAGGTTTCCATCCTTCATTAGGATGAGGAAAGCACCAAAATTACTCTACAGCTCACAGCTCCAGTGCCAGGACATCACCTCAGTGCTGCTCAGCACGACCTTACTGGAAAGGAGTCAAGTCCTCCACGCACGGTCAAAGCCTCACTGTGCATTAATGAAAATGCAGCAGAAAAGCCAACATGGCAGAACACCAGTTACATCAAATAGAAGATGTGCAGCTATCAAGCTCTTGTCCATAAAAGAATTTATCTGAAGGCCAAAAGAACAATGAAAAACTGTGGTTCTGGTGTCAACACTGTGCCAAGTATTGTCAGAAACAGAAAGGGATTCTGCTCCAGCTGAGCAGATGGAAACGTCTTCTATTGCACTGAGATAAAGCAGGCCTCCCTCCTGGGAGCTGACCTCACAGCTCCAAACGAGAAAAGCCTTCCAGCCACCCCCATACACAGTGTGCTCAGGAAAAGGATCATAGAATCACCAAGGTTGGAAAAGACCTCCAAGACTGACTAGTCCAACAGTCCACCTACCACCAGTTTTTCCCCACTAAACCACGATTCTTGGTGCCACATTTACCTGTTTCTTGAACACCTCCAGGGATGGTGACTCAACCACCTCCCTTGGCAGCCTGTTACACCACCTGGCCACTCAAAAAGGTTTGATACTAGAGCTATTTTTACTATTGATCCCTATGTCTCTTTCCCAGAGCTGCAAACAGGAGGACATTCCATGAAAAAAAGGAGAGACTTCCTATGAGAAACAGGATGCTGGGCTCTGTTCAGTGTCCCACCACACACCTGCTCCCTTTATGGCTGCATAAACAACCTTGACTCCCTTCAGACCCCTTTGCTTGCTGCACACATAACGCATCTTCCTGTGACTGAATGCACTGCTCTGTGGGAGTGGCTGCGCGTCACTCAGCGCGCTCACGTTGCTAACGGGGTGCGTGCATGAGTCACTCCTTATCGTGTTTATGGTGCTCTGCCACAGTAGTGCAAAGACAAACACAAATCCATTCACAAATGTTACAAAGAAATGCACAAGTTTTCCTCTTTGCAGAGCAAATAATGAGGAGTCACCTATCAAACCACAAGATCAGCTGGCATCCTGGCTTATAGCACTACTTATATTTACTTTCTCTGGCCTTATCCAACTTGATTAACTTGCATTCAGGATATGAGAATATACTGGTGTTTATTTTTCCAGAGTACCATGACTCGAGTAAAGCTCTGCTGGAGCAAAATTCCACTGAAGTCAATGCAAGACTGACAGATGGACTGAGTTACCATATGTTTTCACTGGCTGGGACGCATCCTGTGACCTCAGTGGTGCCATGCAGATAGATGCCCCATCCTCTGCCTCCTGTGAGATGCTCTGGGGACTACCTCGGAGTGTTCCTGAGGAAGTGACCATCTGCTCAGGTCAACTGAGGATGCTCTGGTCAATTTTCTTTTCCATTTCCACCTCTCCTCACTCATGTAGGTCCACCTCAGCTTTTGATTATTTAACAGCAGGTCACACAAGGTTCAGAAGTAGCATACCTATGGACATAAAACTTTTAGATTCTGCATGTATCAAATTAATGAGCTAAAGAAAATTTAAAGTGATTAATATTCTATATTTCTTAATTACAGCAGCATCATTTTAAAAGCAATTTGGCTGACTGATATTTAATGGAAGTTATTTCAGGGATGTAAATGAAAACTATCACAATTCCTGACAAGTCAATAATCCTTCATAACCAACAGCACAGAAATCTAATAGCGAAAGGAAGAAATTAAAGGTGTTCGATGGCTCTTCTGAAGTTGTTACATTTCTGATTCAGCCCTGAAATTTGGGATGGTGATTTTCTTGTAAGATCCAAGAGAGATTCAATACGCGTAACAAAGAACAGGCTCTATCTTCAAACATTTATCATCTTAATAAACAAAAGAAAGGGGGAGAGACAGGAAATCAATATATTTGGTTAAGGAACAATATCAGGAACAATGAACTGGGGAAAAATAATTAGAGGAAACAGAAGATAAAGCATGCTGGAGTAATTTTAGACAGAAAAGGACAAATACATTCTTCTAACCTGGCAGGGGAACCGCAGGGAGTATGACCTGGGCAGCTAGAAGTTATAAATAGTATGGAACAGGAGAGGATAAAGAAACATCAGAACTTTTCAAGCCAAGGGAGAGACATGAAACTTTACAGTGCCATAAATATTTTTAAGTAGTAACTAATGATTGTGAGTGGGACACATTTTTCCTATTTGGTGGTTGTTTATGAGCATCTCTCCTGCTGCACGTCAGAGTTAGAAAGCTGAAGGAAAATTCTGCCAAATCGGGGCAGCTGGCACACGGCCAACGCCGACAGGGAGCGTGGAATTGCCTGCTTCCAGTGGGACGGCGTGGAGAGGTAAAGACGCCGAAGAGCTCAGTTAAGACAGTTTTCAGAATCACTGTACAATAGAAATAGAACTGAAATGCAACAATATTTGAGGCAAAAGAAGAAGAAATTTAAATTCAGTTTGAGCAGAAGAAGACAATACAGTTCTAGCAGTTACTTGCCATTACCGTGTTTGCCTTGATACTGTTAGAAATGAGTGATGATGAGTTCCATGACTGATCTATGAGAAGAACCAGTCCAGTGTCCAATGTGCTGCTGATCTTCTAGGAATAGGGTTTATTTCACAGGAATTAACTTCTCTTCTTGAGAGCATTTTGCCAGGTTATAATATCTTTCCTCTAACTGCACAGATTTCTTTCTTTCCCCTCCGCTTCACTACCTTCATTTTCTTTAATCAAGCAGCAAGGTACAATACTTGTGGGCATTTACTATCTGCCTGCAATGCACATGGAAATGTTATAAGCAAGGCAATGTAAGAAGTGAGATGCAGGGGGCTAATGGTAACCAAAATCAGGATCGCTCTGTAATGTCTCTTTTGTATTAAAAATTCTTCATTATTTCTCTAATTCCAACTCAAGCAACCCCATCTCCCAACATACCTAGTGTTGTGCCCTGTTCAGCACCTGGATATTTCACTGAAATTCCCTGTTGGGTTTATGTAAATCTATTTATAGCCATCACTGTAACCATCCAGTTTTCTGACCTTTCATGGGTATTTCATTATGTTCTTTGTTTTCCAAATCGAGTCAACTCTTGCTTCCGAGTTATTTCTGAGGACAATACAATATGCAGAGGTAATGCAATATTTTCCTCCCCCCAGAAGTTTCCTCAATAATTTTCTCATTTCATTTCAGAAGGCATTGTATATACACCTAACCACAAATCTATTCTTCTCAGGACATTTCATCAGCTGCTTTTAAACAGCAGAACTCTGATCTGGATACCAGTTCTTCCGAGTCTCACTGAAATCAGCACCATGATACAGATCTACACTCAACTAAGATTTGGCCCAAATATGTCCTCTCTAAGTACTGCCATTATTTATTTATTAAATGGTCGGAAAAACTATATATATATACACACACACATATATATACACACATAAATACATTAAAGCCTAGATATAGTATAAATAGAGAAAGCACTGAAAAATAATAGTATGTATGAACACAGTCTTTAAGAAGATAATTTTTTTTCTGAAAGACTGGTGATGCACTGGCACAGACTGCCAGGGAGGTGGTGAGGTCACTGTCCCTGGTGGTACTCAGTAACTGTGGGGATGTGGTATGGGATGCGGTCCGTGGGCACAATGGGAGCACGTTGGGGTTGGATTAGATTATCTGGGAGATCTCCAACCTTAATGATACTACAAGAAGGGTAAACAGAATTCCTTTGGACCAACTTTGAGTTTAGTCACTCACCATGGTTTGCATTCACTCTTATACCACAAAGACTGATGGTTTCCCAGCTGTCCAAAAGGCATTTGGGAAAGTTCATAAACCTGTCCCACTGTAAGCACCACCACGCACAGACCTGCAGGATCTCTACCAGAATATATTTTTTCAAGTCTTGATTAAAGACCGCTGGCAGCTATTTTTAAATCCTAGAATACATGCCTAACAAGGATAGACAATTAAACTAATTCTTTATTTGGTGGTATATTTGCTGACAGTGGATTTGGCTTGACTTCCCATTGCTCTTTCCTGACTCCAGCAATTCAGTACTTTACCCAGATTTTCAAGCTAGAAGGCTGGGACTGGGTGGGTTTGATTCACATGTGATTTGTATGACTGATTTAAGTACACTTACAAATTCTTGTCTTGGTGCCCCTTTGCTTCTCTTCCTCCCTCACCTCTGCTCTAGGCGAGAAATAAAAATACCTCAGCCAACAGAAAGGTCTATCTGACCTCATTATACAAAGTCTGGTCATTAACGATGTTTTGTCTGAATAAGGGTTTTGCAAAATGATGTTCCTGCTGTGCTACAGGATGGACTTCAACTGTAATTTAATGCATATGATATGAGATCTGAAAATGATAGTTTTTTCTTTTTTCTCCCCAAATTTCATTACCATCAGTAAGTACCTCATGCAATCAAGGAGAAAACAACAAAATCTTACACTTCTAGAACTCGTGACATGTTTTAGTTTCAATAAAAAACATCACACAGTCCCTATTTTGTTCCCCTGAAGCATATATGGTTTATAGTTTATATAATGGTTTCTTACTCTTAAAGTAACCCAGAGCTTTCACTTCTAAAGTCACGACTCCAGAGCTTCTAATGCTACTGCAGGCAAACAGAGCTGATAACCTTAGTGGCACAGGTTTGCAGCAGTGGCTGACCAGTAATCCCCAGTAAATAAGTGAAGCCACAAATAACAGTGAAAAGCAGCAGGGAATTTGAACAAAGAGATCATTGCTAACCCTTAGCATTATTTAAGAGACAGTATTGAGAAACTGTCAGCCACTGTTTTAACCTTGAAAATTCAAGATTTGGGTATGTCCCCACAGCTATATTTATATGTTATTTACATTCACATTTATTTAGTAAGTGGAAGGGCAGCAGAGAAGGTTACATTAATCCAAGGGTAAGGTGTAAAGTTACGGAAACGGAGTTACAGACCCAGAGGAGAGTTTCCAGTTGCTCTCCCAGCAGAACAGCTTCCCCTGGGAGGACTCCCTGGAAAGGGCTGAGCCTCCCATTGGGCTGTGTGTGGCACCAGGCAGCTGCAAAGCCCCGGCCCCAGGTGCTGCACCAAGGGAGGGGCATGGGGCGTAACAGAGAAGTGGGGATCTTTAATGAAGATCATAAGTGAAAAACAGGAAAACTACTGATAAAAAGTAAAATAAAAGAAAGTGGATAATGGATCAGGCAGCTTGGCACAGACTCCACGTCCAAAACCAGCACGTACAACACTTTTCATCCAGATTTGAAAACATTCATGTGGTGTAAGCTGTTATTCACTTTCTAGCTGCAAGCTCTCTGGTCTTCAAGTGGCTTTATGTTACACAAGAAGAAAGGACAGTCCCAGCTAGTTGGCCAGATCAGAAATAAGACCTTACAACCTCTGAACTCATTCCATTGTACCATCTCCATGTAGTCACGTGCAGGTGTGGCCATGGGCACAACCCAGCAGCTAGGTGAGCTTTCTGCCAAGTCCAAACACTGCAGCACCATAAAAGCAAAAGCTGCTGAGTGTGTTTGCTCGTGGGATAACAGCAGTTCCTGAAAGTCTTCCTTCCACTTACTGACTTGGTCACTAGAGATTGTGGGGCATACGGCACCTTCATTTTACACCAATGAAGCAGAAAATCAGTTAAAAGGATGAAAACAGAAGAAAGCCCAAAGCCTGCAGACCAGCGATATAATCACGAGGTCCAGCTTTCATTACCTAATTATTCTTACTGAAACCAAATTAGCACTGGATACATTGGGACACTAGCCAGGGAAAATATAGCAAGAACTGACCCAAAGGGAATTAAAAATTTGGCTTGTGTTATCCCAGGCATGTTAATATTTACATTCATTCCCTACTGAGGCTAATCTGAAATTTTGCAGTGGTTCCCAAAGAGCTGAGAAGGTATCTGAGAGAAAGACAGATGCAAAGAAATCACTTGCTGTGCTTATTACCTCATCCTGTCCTCAAGTAGCATCTCTGGGTCTGCTTTCAGCTGCTCCAACCTGTTTTTTCAGGCTGAACCTGAAAGAGTTTGGTTTGGATGAATGCCTGTAAAAGATATACAAACTCTACCTGTGTTTACTTGTTCTAGCATTATTTTTAGATGCTGCTCATATCTGCTACCCCACAACAAGAACAAAACAATCTTTTGATGTTTTCATGGAAGAAAATCACAATGCCGTGAATGGAAATGCTATTTGTAGCCCATAACATACTGAAAACGCCTATAAACATTGACATTTTTGTGTTAGGTGAGATACCAGGAAGCAGTCATTTGCTATTTGTGGACAAACTGAACATCAGACAGGCCCAGACTCCAGCATCTTCCTTTATGGAACCAACAGGACAGTTATCCAAAAATAAAACAGTAATCCTAAAAGCAAATTGTCTACACAGGGAAATACTTCCCTATGCACTATTTGGCATTTAATGAGTAGGTGCAGCAAAATTGTACTCGTAGAAAGGAAACAGAGCATGGTAGGAAAACAACTGCACGAAGTTATACTAAAATGCTGCAAATTATGCGCTCAGAGGAGCAGACAGGGACTGGGAAGCATGTTGGGCAGCAGCAGGAAAGTCAGAGCCGTCTGCTGCTTGCTCACCTCCCAGTCCTGAGCTGGCCCCAACATCTCACCCATGCAAGACAGTGTCCCACAGCAGCCTTGTAGGAATATTCCAGCATGTCTGAACCAACGCAAATATTTCTTACCTCAAGCATGCATGGGAAATGTAAAATTCACATTGCCACAGAAATCAAAGCTTCCTTGCTGTAGTATATATTTGCAACCTGAAAAACCACAGAAGTACTATCATTTGCAGTGACCTATTCTGATGGTATTTACCTTGTTCTGGTAGTTACTGGAAATTGACTGCACTATCTCCCACCTCAGTACTCTCTTCTAGAAATTCCATCTTCTAGAAATCCTTGCCATTTGCCTCAGTTTTAAATTATAACAAGAGCCAAATTCTCTTCACTGCCAGGAACATCAACAGAATTTGATATATGCAACAGAATAGGATTTGTGCCACATGCAATAAATCATGGCTGAAGTGTTATCTGTCTTAAGCAGGCTGGATTTCAAGTAATAAAAAAAAGCTGGCAGTCATGCACTGAAGCCTTCAGTAAACACATCACCTCCAACACACAACCAGCAACACCAGGAAACTCCAAGAAGTTTCTAGACAAAGATCTTTCTTCATCTGACCCTTAATGAACCTGTGCCTATAGCTGCCTTACTCCACTCTCTCTGATAGCAACTACATTATCAGGATGCTTCTTGAAGCAGGGCCAGCTATTCATTACAATGTACTGTGAGTGTGTCTCTGATTTACTACTGGAAGAGTGTTGAGTCTTAAGGCTTCTGCCTGTTGTAGGGACACATCGAGCTTTAAAAGCATTGTCCATAGGCCCACAATAAACGTGACTTGTGAGACGCTATTCTTAGCTCAGCATACAATTAACAATACATTATTTATAGGATCACACAAGCAATGAAGAAACTGTTTTTCCCTAAAGTTTAGGCATACTGAGGGAATAATAATCTAGGTATAGTACTGTTGAAGAACTGGGGCCATATCTTCGTAAAAAATATAAAGTACTCCCATTGACAAAAATAATTCAGGCATCCCCAAGTTTGCATCTGCATGCATTAGCTTCCAAAGTGACTTGAGCACCAAACTTATTAAAAGAAGATGAATAGCAGAGTTATTTCCTTGCCTTAGGGCACTCCCATGCTTCACGCTGGGTCTCTACACGCGTCCTCAAACAAGTCCTTTGGTTCTGGAAAGCTGATTTGTTAGAGCCCTCAGCACAGACCTGTGGTTCCCACCACACTTTGTGGCCGGAGGTGCTAAAGCCCTCTGTCAGTGCCGTAACGAGCTGTACGTCCCATGGGTGTTCCAGCTGCAATCAGGTGTGCTGCAAGGACATCAGTCACACAGCAAACAGCTCACCAGGTCCGTTCTGGCTCAGCTTACAAAAAAAAAATCTTTCCAAAGATGACACTGAGAAGCAAATTTAAGTCACAATCAGCTGGAACAAGACGTTACAGAATGGCACTGGGTTTATGATAGGCAGCTTCTCTTTGTGCAAAATACCCTTTTTTCTGAGGCTGATTACACAGAAGCGTGTAGCAGGAAGCATCATCTTACTGAAAATGGGAAGGAATTGGTTGTTTCGCATGCAGCAATCAGAGAAGAAAGGTAGGTACAGTTCCAAATGAATGTCACCTTATAAAGGGCTCGAATACAAAGCCAGAAATTCATGAGTGCTTAAAGTCACGCTCACACCTTTCAGTTCCAAACCCATGCTGCTTAGGCTGAAATTTGTTTCCCCAGCCTGAAGCCCAGTAACCTGATTAATCCTTGTAATAGTTTTGCACGACTCAATCAAATCCTCAGTGTGTGGAAGAAACAGGGGTGGATTAACTAGAACACAGTAAAGATCTATCAGGAGCAGACAACAGAAAAAAGACGAGTAAGAACACAATAGAAGGGAATAAGCTGACTACAAGGGGGAGACCCTTTGCAGCACTGACTTCCCCTACCAGGCTTGGGAGGACAGTCAAGGAGAGCAGAACAGCAGTCCTGCTGCACTGGGACACTGCTGGTTCCACTCACGGTGCAAAAAGCAGCAGAGGGCCAGTCTTCCTCATCCATCTGTTCGTTCTGCATCACAGTCTGTAAAGCAGTGACAGATTTTAAGGTGGAAGATTTTAAACAGAAGCCACTTCGTTTTCATCTCTCAGCACAAAGTGGAGTCATACAAGGCTGAGATTCTGGGAGCTGATTACCTTTTCCCTTATAAACTGAACGTTGTTGTAAGTTTCTGTATTTCCTGCGTCCTCAGCCAGGGCAACAGTAGGGGAATCAGATGCAATAAAAATCTGTTGCTAAAACATATGCTGAAACATGACCTGGGCTGGAGGAACAACTGTCATGCTTTGCACACAATTCAGAAGGGCATTTGGGTTCCTGCTGTCGCTACAAGTTGTATTTTAATCACTGCAGAACACGATATACTCAGGACTGAACGCAAGAGCTGCACAGCAGTGCAACATAAGCTGCAGCCTGTGCTTTCCCTTGGTTCATGCTCGGCAAAGTATCATAGTTTCTTGTCTCTCTCCATCAGATTTTATGCCAATGTGTACCCAAAAAGCTGTCATACAGTCTTTCTGCCCATGAGATCGCTTGTACCAATCCCTCATTTCCCAAAAGTTCATTTTTAAAGAGCTTCTGTTCGTTTATGTCTGCCTCAGGAAAGGTCTGCATTGCTTTTCCCCCAATCCCGCCAAGACTAATACAGAAAAAGCCTGAACATCAATCAGATTTCACAACCAATTAGCCAGGAGATGCTCTGGCTGCATTCGCTGTTGGCCTCTTTTGGCTGTTTTTGCTTCTAAAATTAGCTCAACTATTTCCTGCATGAAGGCTCAGGAGAGCAGCAGACACGCAGTGCAGGGCTATGGCACAGAGCACACAGCAAAACCCCCACCATGGGGCTGCCCGGGGAAATGGGGAGCAGCCCATTGGCAGGCAGAAATGAGCGTGCAGGACAAAACATTGCTTATGAACTCCATCCAACACATCACCAGAGCTCCCATTGTTATTCTCACCCATCCTCGCTCCTCTTTGGCTCACTGTTGAGCAGCCAGCATCTCACATCTAGCAACAGCAAAACATGCTTACCCTGGGTGCAGTACCACAGCCACCAAACTGTGAAAGCCATGATTCCCATTCCATTTTGCAGGACTTGCTGGTTTCAGGTTTACTTCAGCAAAAATCCGTAGGGTAAGTTTTGAAAGTTTCAATATCCCCTCAGTGAGCAATGTGCTTACATCCCACTCTGTGCAGGCTCTGTTTACATACTTCTGGATGGGGGAAAAAAGATTATTATTTCTCCAAGACACGTATGTTTTCTCCCTTTTCTCAGATTTGCTTTCCCCCACAGCCAGCCTGAGTTACAAAACACAAGCAAAGCAGCAGCTTCAGGCCACAGTGCAGTCAGTCTCACGCAAGACATTTAACAGAAGCTATTTCCTTTTAAAATAAGCAACTGACAAACCACGGCCTGCTACAGGCTGGTCTGAAAGGTCAGCACAGGAACATATATTTTTGAGTGAGATGTGGCATTTGCAAACAAACAGTAAGAAAAACAAGAACAACACCGGCTGCTCTCAAAGGCCTGCTCCAGCAGCATGTTTAAAGGAAAGAAAGTAATTGACTTGTACCAGAACAGGCTAATAAGTAATGTTACCCTTCTGATGTCTTTGATGCCATTTCATAAGGATAATGCCAGAGGAGCTGTGCTTAAGGTATGCCTCATAAAGATAAGCAAAGAGTTACTTTATCAAACACACTGTAAAAAAGAAGATCCTCACTAAATGAATGAAGTCAGCTTTAAAACAAGCCCAGGTTTCTGGGGAAACTAAAACTGTTTGCTCTGTAAATGCAGTGTGGTGAGCAGCAATGTCAGGTGCACAGCAAGGAACGGGAGGAAGGGAGCAGGCAGAAGAGATCACTTGTCCTTATGCTTGTTTCTGCTTCCTGACACCTTTAAACCACTACCAAAAAGATTGAGTATTCGCTTCCAGAATTTTGTTAGGATCAAAATTAAGAACTGAAAAAAAAGGAAGGATCTCTTTGCAGTTGCTGTTAGTGTCTCTATGTACCTGAACTTCAGTTTAGGTAAGCGAGCACTGACGTGCAGGCACACTGATAACTGATTAAAAAACATTCACATATGCACATGTGAATATTTAGCTCATTTGAATGCTGAACTGCTTCTGCTCTTCTCATGTCTGAATTTATTGACTGAAAATGATAAGGGAGACAAAAGTTGATAACAAATCCAGAACTACCTCACAGTGCAGTGATGGAGCACTGGCACAGGTTGCCCAGAGAGATGGTGGAGTCTCCTTCTCTGGAGATGTTCAAGACCCACCTGGATGCCTACCTGTGCAACCTGGGCTAGGGAGCTGCTTTTGCAGGGGGGTTGGGCTTGATCATCTCTAGAGGTCCCTTCCAACCCCTACAATTCTGTGATTCAGTAGCTGCATTAGATTTAACTTCAGCAGTTACATAAATGCACGGGAAGTGGTGCTGCTGCAGACTGACTCCTACCACTGATGTCAGGCACTTAACCCACCATTACCTGAGACTCTTCCAACTTACTGGTAACTTTTTGCATTACACAAATTTTATTATTTTTTTTTTTTTAAATCACAGAATCATTAAGGAAAAGACCTCTAAGATCGCCCAGTCCAACCACCCACCTACCACCAATATTTCCCCACTAACAATACCCCTTAGTACCACATCTCCGTGTTTCTTGAACAACTCCAAGGACAGTGACTCCACCACCTTCCTGAGCAACCTCTGCCAACACCCAACCACTCTTTTGGAGAAGTTTTTCCTCATACTCAACCTGATCCTCCCCTGGCGTAACCGGAAGCCATTCCTTCACACCTATCACTGTTACCTGGGAGAAAGGGTCAACCCCATCTTGCCACAACCTCCATTCAGACAGCTGTAGAGATTGATAAGGTCTCCCCAGAGCTATTCTTCTCTAGACTGACCCATCCCATTTCCCTCTGCCACTCCTCATAAGAATCTTCCATTTCAGTAGTGGTGTCCATGCCTCAGGCTCTTATGGCTAAGTTTTGTTTCCTATTAGTCTCTAGAGTACTTGTTATTGTGAAGTTCACAAACAGCTCTTGAAATCCTTGTATCTCTCCATCTCTCACCACCAAACATTAGAGAGGGAATGCTATGCTGCACAGGAAATGATGATAAAACCCCACTGCGCACCACACATACCAGGAGAACAGGAAGCTGCACTTGGAATTCCACTGAAAGATGTTATTCTGTTGGAAAGGGCTGTGAAAGAAATATGGTTCTTCATCTTTGTTTGGCACACGAGTGCCAAAATCCAGGATGGATGTTGAGAAGCTTAATGACATACAAAAATGCTTCTGTGACAAAAGATATCTGACCCTGCTGGGAGAGCAAAGTAACAGTTCTTTTTGTCTTTTTCTTTGTAGGGGAAGGTGGTGGTGGGGAACTTGCCTTAACTGACAGCAGATCAAAATAACAGCATTATTCACGTAGGATTTCAAACTCAAAATTGTTGAGGGCAAAAATGACATCACCAAAATGTTCACTGAGATACTGAAACTGATGATTTTAGGCCACCTGACTTCTGTATGCACACAGACAGAAACAGGATTACTTCAGAACATAGAACATAACATGCCTGCTCATGAAGGTGACATACAAACATCCAAATGAAAAAAAAAACATAACAAAACAGGAAATTGTATTACGGTAAACAAAAAACCCAAAGTGAAACAAGAACAGGAAGCCATTAGCTGCAAGTCTTGAGGCAAAATGATACTGTTAAATGTTTTTCAGTTCTGTTAACTATTTAGTTAATTGTCCAAACTGTGGGCACAACTGCTCTCTTTATTATCTGCTGCCAAGGAGGATAGATGAAGATGCAAACAAAATGGACTATTAAAGAACAGATGTAACTGAACACGAGAACCCATCTCCTTATTTAAGTAATTTAAAATAACGGCAGTTTTAGTCTAATTGGTATTAACATTTGAGAGACTGATTAATTTAATATACGCTCTTACTCAGTTAACATAAAACTGACTAGACAGACTACTCCCAAGGACTCTCTCATTAATCATATTAAAAAGTTAACTTCTCACATGCTTAAAGCCAATCATGACAGATCCTGTAAGTTATAATCCAGCTATGAACAGCACACAGCATCACCTAGCCCACTCAGACCTCCAGCTAAGTCAGCACAGAAGAGACAAATCCAGCAGGCTATGGCAGTGCTTTACTACACCAGGGCATGGACATCAGTCTCTACTTGCTGCATGTTTTGCATTTTTACTGTAGGCTACACAGATACAGCATGAGAACATGAAGGGCAAATAGAGAGGGCACTGTGCTATTGATTCTGTTTTCTCAGAGCTTAGGACAGGATATTCCTTGAAGGCAGGATACTGTGAAGGTACTCATGAGCCAGAAGTGATGATGACATCTGGATTTGGTACTGCCTCTGTCTAGCTCACAGACAGAGTCATATTCACAACAAGCTGATCCTCAGCAGTGCCTGGCATGTTATCTTTGGAACAATGAGATATTCCAGCTAACCAGATCTTCACCCATCAGTGCCACAAGTCCTCCTGGCCACATCAGACAACATTAAACTTGCAACATGGCCCAAAAGAAAAATAAGGATCAGTCAGTAAAATTTGTGGGTGTCTATCAATGCTGTAATCATAATTCCCAAGAAGTCCTCAGCCTTGACTTGGTCTTGCAAGTTGTGTCCATGAGACACAAGAAAAATTGATTACTTTGTTAAATTCCAACATAGTTTTTACAGCAAAGCAAGTGCAAATGTGCTTGGTGTGTCTACTTTATTAACTCTGTACAAACACTTAACCACATATGTAGTACATCACACCAAAAATATGCCTTAAGGCATAAACACTTTCAACATTTTCAAAGTCCACTGATGAAGCTGGATAAAATGAGATGACAGTGCTCCTGAGAAAATGATCTCGGCCTCCCACTTCTGCACAGTAATAAAAGAAATGGGATTTTCAAGTTAAAAAACAAACGTATCAGTTACTGCATGCTTTATCCTCAAAGATTAAGTAGAAGTGTATATCAGGACAAGATTAATTAATCAGTACTTCAGGCAAAGCAGACTATTTTAATATGCTAATATTTTGTAATTTTAAAGTTGAGTTAGCATTTATAAATATTATCCTGTATTCTTGTTACTGGACAAGAAAGGAAATGGAAGAATAGCAAACCAAGGAAAAAAGCCAATGTTTAGGTAAAAATAAAGGGCAGGAACAGTACACAGAATCTTTTCTACTTTAGTAGTTGAGTCCTTGGTATAGCAGAATGAAATAGTGACGTTAAACAATGAACTTTCATCAAGTTTGTAAATAAGCAAGAGAACAGTAAAGCATAAAAGCTCTTATAAATAGTGGACTGAGAACAATATGGACTCAAGCCCAGTCTAAATTAAACATCTCATTTTTAACTCATTGCTCTCTCAGACATGTTCTGGACTTGTGCTTACTTAACAGCACAAGAAAAAACTTTGCAGATATTTCATATCTGCAAGAATTTCAGATGAAAACAGCTCAGAAATACAGCAAGTGGCTACTGAAAGGTGCTAAATCAACCACATTAGTTACAGATAAGCTTTGCTATGCCTATACAAATTATTTATGTGAGAAATCTGATTTCATTAGGCCCTTCATATGTACACAAGCATTTGCAGAACGAGGAATCGAAGTCAAATGGTGAGAAAAAGCCTTCATGGTAATATTTATACATAGCTGCATATAATCAAATAGGGTGTGACAACCTAAAGAAGTTGTGAAACTCTCAACTGAGCTCCACCATTAATCCTATCTTCAGGAAAGAAGGATAACAAATTCCTCACACATATCTGAGACGTAAACCAAACCCAATCAAAACAATCTACGAACATTGTTCATCATTAAAAAGCAATAGGCCACATCAGTTCTCTGGAGCGGAGCAGCTGATGCATTTGATACTGTGCCTGATTTCTGTTAGACACATTTTTTTCTTTGGAGAAGAATTATTTGTGTCATTTCAAAATGAAGGATATTATAAGGGTGAACATGGCCTTTATAGCAGAACACGCATCTGGACTTTGGCTTCACCGCAGTCAAGATTACTATCTTTAGAGGTAGGCTTACGCCAGATAGGAAGGAATTATATTTACCAAGATATGAAGACTGTAAATTCAGACTGTAAATCTAAAATAAAACCTGAAGCATACAATGTACCTACTGCTGCTGAGAGCACACTCATTACAGCTTTACAGCATTTGTAACCTCTGAACTCTGTGCACTGTACATTATGTTTGTGCATGCAATAAACCATGTGGTGCAAATTCAGCTCTGCATTGAGAGAGAAGCTACTTCACTGTTTGGGAAAGAATTGCAGCAAACATATGATGCAGTTTATCCAGATGCAAACACTGCATGAACATTACTACAATGATACTGCTTCATCTAACATGAAAAACCAACTAGTTTTAGCATTATCTGTGCAAGAGGAGGTTCAGGGCTGATATTAGTAAACATTTGTTCTCCAAAAGAGTGGTGCTGCATTGGAATGGGCTGCATAAGAGAGGTGGTGGAGTCACCAGCCCTAGTGCTGTTCAAGAAACATTTAGATTTCTCACTCAGGGGCATGGTTTAGTGAGAAAATATTGGTGGCAGATGGAGGTTGACCTTTGGACATCCTTTCCAACATTGGAGATTCTATGATTCTATATATAGAAGCTGCAAAACAGCTGTCTGTGACACAAAGGCCACTTCTCTTGTTTTTCCAATCTGAGTACTTTGTTGGCACTGACATCCATTTTTTGGCTCCAATTTCACAGTTCCAATTCCAGCATCATCTTTTGTGCCACCACTGTTGACTGACAAGAGAAGATCCAATTTCTGTGGCACACTGAGCCCTGTCATTTACCCTGGATTCCTTACTTCCAATGGGATACAGCTTTTACCACTTCTGGTATCCTAAATGCGCATAGAACTTGATGTAGATTTAGTCAGATTTCTGTTAAGTAACACAGACAATACCATTAATACTGTTTTCAGTGGCTTCAAACTGTTAACAGATGGACACAGCATACAGTTTTCGGTGATTCATGAAAGACAAAAAGGATAACAATCCACTGGACGTCTCATCCAGCTTCAAAGCACCGAACTTAAGATTCCAGCTACACAGAATTCAGATTTCATTGCATAATTTTGAGAGTAATAATACCCCCACCTTCCCTCACCACCACATAAACATCACTAGGGGCCTCCAAAGCCAGATGGAGATGACAGTGTTCAATTCTGAACACATCAAAAAGTGTTTCTGAAACAGTCAGCCAAGTATTCTCTTTTGGCTTTGGTTTCTGTATTTGTATTTCACTGTAAAGTTACAGTTCAAATACTCCATGCATATAATATAAGACATAACTGGCAAAATAAGAAAAAAAATACGGAATTAAATCCTCCCACATATCAAATGGGGTTGAGTATGTAAACAAGGTACACAAAGGCACATCCACAGAACATACTGCTATTGTTATGTTACCAGCAACTTGAGCGGGTGCTTTGTCATTGTGACTGCTCCTTTAAGGAAGGTATTGCAGACCATTTTCACAGCTGGGATAAGCAGCAAGGTGGAAGCAGAAGCTGGAGAGGAGCACCTGCAGTACAGAGCACACAGTCCCTCTGCAGTTGATGAAGCTGCCAAGTGGTTGGAGGCAAAGCACAAGGTGAAGGAAGAAAAGATCTTCATCTAGAAGCATATGAAGCTCCAGAGACCAATCTGACTTGCAATTGCTAAGAAACAGAAGCAGGAATCAAAACATTAAGGTAAGAATCAGAGGACAGTGTCAACAGAAAGCAATCCTAACTGTTTTGCACACAAGTCCCACAAACATCCAAGGATTAAGGACTTTTTTTTTTAATAAGTGCAGATGTTTGTTTTTTTTTAATTTATTTCAGTGTATGCTTCCATTTGCACTGTGTCAGTGCAGCAGGGGGTCAGAGCTGGGCAGATGCTGCATGCAGAGATGCAGTAAGGGGTAGGCTGCTCTCCCAGGGAGGGAAGCTGGGCAAGAAGCAGGCAGACTTGGCAGACTTACCAGAAGGTAACGGCCAGGATTAGGTTTGCAGACAGTAGCAAGGGTGAGACACCAGTTTGTCCATAGCAACTGGGCAGGTGTGAGGTCAAACCAGAGAGTCAACTCATGGATCAGAGCTGGGCTCTGGATCAATAGAACAGGTAGACACAGGAATGGCTGCAATGCAAGGACCTTGGGTGTAGCAATGACAGGGAACAGGGAAGAGAGAGAATGCCTTGGGGTACTTGGCAAGGTATTTTTTTTGTTGCACAACATCAAAGGCAAGTCAAATGTATTAATTTAAACGCTCATAGTAATAGAGTGAAATTACAGAATATTCATCTCAAATTAGCTGAAGCATAAAGCAAAGAATAAAATTCTACCCTTGTAAATTTTCTCAGTGGCAAGATTCAATTTTCAAATAACTTTGGTCACTACTGGTATGTAAGACATTTCTTATCCCAAATACTTCCTACAACACAACAGTTTTCAGAAGGAAAAGAATAAACTCATCACACTGCAAACACACTTCAGTTGCATTCATCATATCCTTTTTTTAAACCAGTATCAATTATTTACTTCAGTAATTCATGCTGCTTTAATTGATCAAACCCATGGATGACACTTCTGGTATCTTAAGTAATCACCATTCATTCCAACCAGGAGTTTACAACAAAATCCTTAATGGGAGCTTTCATGAATGACGGAAATACCTTCAGTTAAGCAACAACTAAACAGAGTCCCCAGGCAAAACCAAATCTTCTGGTTGCTTCTATTGGACATCTTTGTTTTTTTTGGCAGTGGAAGAAAGATCATATTAAGTCTAATCAGTGATTTATTATGAGTCACAAGAAGTGAATCAAATTTAATGGAAAATGAATCACATACCACAGCATTATCCATTATTGCTACTTCCTCAGGCTAAATTTCTTGCTGATTATGGAGTTCACTGATGTTTTTATTGTCCTAATTCTCACATATTTCAAACATTCTAAGAGGTTTAGATCCTTCACTACCTAACATCATAAACTTAATGGAAACAGTCGCAGCAAATGATAACAGAACTAGCTTCTGTAGACACAAACTGCAAAACACTCATGTAACAGCTACTTCAAACTCAGAGCTGTTTGACGTAAAAGTAAAGAATGGATTTTTAAGAGTCAAAGCTAAAGGCCATGACAAATATTCACCAGAATAAAAGTCATTCTATAAGATATTCAGCACTGCAGAAAGGTGCAAAATGAAGAAGGAAGTTGAGGTTGTAAATATTGAAAAGCTACTCAAAAGGACAGCACAGCAGGTCTACAGGTCTAACTACATCATAACAAGACCACAGGTTCTAACTACATCTAAAAAGCACCCTCATCAAGACTCCTGTACCCCATAGGAAAATAAGTGAAGAGATAAAGTGAGTATCATAGGATTATCATTTCTAAATATTATTACAACCAAATTTATTGCATAGATCTTTAATTAAACTGCAGAAAGTCTAAGTCAAATATTTGGCTCGAAAGCATTTCAGGACATACAGACAGATCTCCCAAATGTACTCACATGTGAAAAGCCAACACAACACTGGATTGAAGGGGCACTCTAGTGGCTCTGAAGAACAGCAAACCTGCATCCCCCAACACACTCCATGTCCAAAGATACCGCTTGCAACTTCACACACCAATTTTCACATAATTACTGTTCATTTACCGATATCAGGTGAAGTGCTTTTCATCCAACTTTTCTCCTTTCTTCTGGGGAGAGAAAACAGAAGAAAGAAGCAATCCATGGTTCCTATATTAATTCTTTCCTAGGCTTTCCCTTTATTACTCCCCAATTTGTATCTTATTCCAAATCTCTCCAACTTCCCTTGCTAGAACCATAAAATAGTATTTTCAGCTGAGATACCATGTTATGAAGCCAGAGATGATGACATTTAGACCACTTGCAGTTTAAATATGTGTTCCAAGTCTGTCACATTGACCGCTGGCGTACCAGCTGCTTCCACAGAGGAGAAATTATATTGATAAGAACAATTTAATCTTCCAGAAATAGGAATTTCTTTGTTCTCATACAAGAGCACCGGAGCTCACATTTATTTTCTCTTAGAACTCATAAGCAACTCACGTTTTAAGGTATGACTGCTAATCTTAAAACAACGCCTTCAGACCAAACAATATACAAATTGTCTTAAACAGGACCAAAAATTAGTCTTGTAGTTCATGTAAAAGAAGTTCTTACAGTATGAATTATGAATTTATGAAAGTAATGGAGTATGAATTTATGAAAATCCTGGCCATTTCAGGATTTAAAGTAAATATTTGACCCCTGAAATAGGGAGAGGATGTTTAAAAGATAGTAAGGAAAAGCACAATTCCCTTAGTAAGCACCACCTGTTAGCTGAGGAACACTATTAAGGAGGAATAACCCCAAGTCTGTATGGTCACACATAGAATGCCTGCCTGCCAAATGTGACTATGCAAAGAACCTGGGCTACCAAAGTTAGTGTATTTACATGTTGGGTTTGTTTCCTTTCATCAGTTTATTAAACCAGATGAGATGTCAGAAATGTAGCTCCAAAGACATCCTTCCCCCAGTGTGCTTCTATGGTACAAGCAGAGCTGTACAGAGACACACAGATGAGACTTAGGTATCTGTGACAGACAGTCCTGAGGACCTTTGCTGTTCATTCCTCAGCACAGCGTGGTATTTCCCCCAAGACAAAGTCCCTCTATCACGGGAAGCAAGCGAGTATAAGCTCTCTCACTCGTGCACAGACAACGTTAAGTAATAGTCTCTTCCAGTTCCTGTTGAGTGGGACAGTAATGTCTGTTTCATTTCCATGTAGCAACATTTAATCAACATCTTAAGTTTTTCTTCACATAATCAAGCACACGTACCTCCCACTATATATCAACCACTCTCCTCCTACTTCTTACCAGAGGCTTAGAGAGAGACGTGAACGTAAATGACTCCGTCACCCCTAGGGTGATCCTAATGACTTCCATTCCTTTTCTCTCTCCATCACCAGCCCTCTGCCAGGATTAAAGGCACAGCCTGACTGGCAACACCTTCCTGGTAGTACCTCACAGATGCATACAGTCCCTAAGAACACACACCTGATGCTTCTTCACTCTAGGCAGCAGCTCCCTGCTCTGCTGTGAACTGGGGGGCCAGAATGACACCTACAAAGTGGAACAGAGGGAAAAATGAAAGAAGCTGAAGCTTCACCTGCAAGTCTTCTCCTCCTTCCCTTAGAAAGCAAACTGCACTTTCAGCAGTAATCTAGGAAATACTAGTCACGTTTCAAACACTTCTTAGCACTGCCACATTTAGACTTCTAAGTAAATATTTCACATGAAACTTCCTCAGAAATCTATAGAGCATTTCAGGAATTGAGAAATAACCAAATATGCTGAGGAAAACAACCACCACCACCATTAAGTGGAATGAAAAACATAAGGATGCAATAAAAAGCTCATTTTCTCCCACTCTTGGAAAACTATTCCTATTTCCTACTGAAAAGCAAAACTTGTAAGCAGTGATTCTTTTTAACTGCAATGAGCCATGACAAATGCACCCCAGCTGTTCAAAAGGGCACTTTCAATACTACTGCAGCACAATGAACATGAACTTTTACTCAGGATTTGCTCTTTGCAATTCCACCAATATTAACAGCACAAGAGCTGAACAATAGCTTAATAAGGATAAGAGACATCAAATTATGACTGCTTGGTCTTACCTAGTTTGCACTGACCAGTAGAGACAGGGATACCTGACTTCTAATATTAAAGCATTTCTGGATGTTTGCTGTGAAGAAATGGTAACTCACGGACACACTTCAGCATGTACTTGCAGGAAGCATTTCCAATAAGAGGAGTTTTCAGATGCCCAAATAGGAAGACTTTGTTTTTATGAGACATACCTTGTGTGCATTTCACATTTTTTTTGTTTAAATCAGGGTACAGCAATTAACTTGGTACCAGACTGTCATCAATAATGTTACCAGAAACTGTTTAAACACACGCTGTTTTTCATTCACTGAACTGTACATATCAGATACTGATAAAGCTGTAGATGATTGTTTAGCTACTATTAGAGATGTGTCCTAGCAAGTTACTATTTGTAGTGTTCACAAAAAAAAGGCAACGGATGTAAATAAAGTGTAAACACACCACACAAAATATGGAAAATACTTGCCTATCACCGCAAAGCATACTCAACTGTAAACTTGCAAAGTGCCTTCAATATAATAAACTCTATTCAATGTTATTAATAAAGGGAAGTGAGACCATCTGGAGCAGACAAAAAGACTCCATGGCTGAACTGTTTTTCTTCAGTACTTGCAGCACTTAAACACAACAGAGAAAGCTACTTCAGGATAAAAAAAATGACCGAGATTAGTCCCACATGGTTGAAATACATACACATACACACCTCCACTCTATGCACATCTTCCTAAGCATTTACAAGGCCTTTTACTTCAGTTCTCCATTTATGCAATTCTCAAAGCCTTGCTACCGTTCAAAGGCAAGACTTTCAGAATTACAACTAAAAGAAATTAAACAAAACATATGATTTTATCTCATGTTCATTCACTCTTGAGTACACCAACAACACCAGAAGTCTTGTGAGGACTTCTTGCATTGATTCCTGGAAAATAAATCAATTCACTGTTAACAGAACAAATAGCATACCTCAGTATTATGTTCAACATTACTCCTTAAGGTAGCATACACGTACAGTGTAAGTTGTAAGGGAAAGAAGGAAAGGTTTCTGCAGGAAGTCTGAAAGCAGCAGCAGCAATGCATTATTTTACTTGTGTGTGTGTGTAGAGGAGACCCATTCTCCAGCATAACTTTCCAGAAATACACACAAATTTGCCTAGCAACAGTGGGCTTAAGTTCTATGTAGTACCTCTAGGAGATGGAAGTCTTTAAGCACTGATTTTCCAAGATCTTCATAGATGTCTCCATAGATGACTTCCAGATAACCATTCAAAAGTACCCAGGAATTCCACGTGCTGCACTACCTCCACAGCAGCAGCAGAATAAATCAATCTGCTGTTTGTTATTTAAGAAGCTGATACAGCAATATGCATATACAGATAGTATTTTCTCTGCAATATCCTTTAATTAAAAAGGATGCCTTTAAGTGTAAAGAAAAGCCAGATAAGCTCATTTGCATTACTTGATGAAGGAGTCAGCTAAGAATAATCCCAAACATCTCATGACAATGCAGTGTTCCTTACTGCTGAATTAAAATCTATAGGGGTTCTGCTACATGGATCTCCAGGGTATAACGTTATTAATTATTGAAAATTAACCATCAGTAAAGTATCATTTTAAACTATAACTTAGTTACCACCTTTTTTTTTTTAAATTCAACTAATTCACAAAGCTTGGCTACAATAAAAACTGGATTATTAAAAAATAAATGAATCACTCTTCCTCATATACACAAGGAAACAGAAAGAAGAAGCAAACGGAGCAACTTGAATGACCAGACTTTAAACTGATACCTATTAAGGAATAGCAATATTGTGTTTTAGGAAGCATCAGGACTTCCTGAGAATGTCATGAAACAGCACATCATCATCAGGCTCCCACTTAAAGAAATGCCTCTTGCAAAGAAAGTTGTTTCCTCCCGAGAAATGCTGCCTCTAATACTGAAGTAGAGAACATTTGTACGCAGCTGATATTCTCACCTATGACTTACCTGATCAAAGTTTTGTACAGACAGATCCCATGCTATTTTTTTTCTGGAACACACTGTATCTTTCCAGCCACTAAAGTGACTCAAGAGGATCCTTACAGCAGTAGGAGAGTGCAGTTTGCTTTACTTCTTCCATCAATGTTTTCTTCTGTCAATACATATGAAGCACAAACAGGTAAACTGTTTTGCATTGGACTTCCCAGAAATTCTCTGGGAGAGTGTTCTCAAACAAGATTAAATGACCTCACAGTTCAGTGAAGTATAACTATAGGCAAAGTAAATAAAACCAACACCTTCCACTGGTTTGAAGTATCTTCCAAACACTGAGGCCTTCTACTTGTTTACCCCATCCACCCTCACCTTTCTTACTCAAGCCCTTTAGAAGAACACCAGAATTCTGCTAAATGAATTTGCATACACAACATACTAATTTTGCCTAAGTAATTTCAGAATTACATATTGTTGCAATGGGCTGTTACTACCTTTACCAAAACAGCTTGCCTGTCCTTAGTAGAAACTGAGCAGCACTAAGAATGTAGGAGCCTTTGTACTCCCTTTGGCCCATGGAAGATAGGCTGTGTATCTTCTACTCCACTGTTAAGAACAAAACCCTTCTTAAAATGTTTTTTTCTTACACTATAACATTTCCTTTGACAATTTCCTTTTACCTTTTAAGGTGAATTAAAAAGTATTGTTTTAAAGAAATACCATACAAAAGTACTAGAATATATCCAGCACTAACTCCCCAAAACAATAGCATACCTAATTCCTAAAACAAAATTTCAATGCAGATACTGAAAGTCGCAAGGTTGATGACCTTCAATACGTATCTTAGTTACCATATCCAATAATAAAAATACCACAGAAAGTTTGCCAAAATAAAAATGGGAATATTTATTATCTTCTCTACTAAAGCAATGCAGATCTTCTGAGATTATACATCGGTCTTTGCAAATGTTTCTACAGCTAAATTTGTAGTTTTCAACTTTGTAAAAAATTAGACATGGACTTCAAAAAAAAACCAAACAGACACATGGCATGTCACTGAACAACTGGATAACAAGGATGAGCTCAGAACAACTGTTAGTAGGGATGAGCAAAGAAAGCTCATGCTTGGACTTCAATTCTGGCATCTGCATCATTATCATATACTCATGTGGGACCAAACAGGTACATTTTCCTTGCACATGTTTAGACCCACTTTCCAAACATTCAGAAATCAGACTTAAATAAAGAATTTGAACAATAGAACCTAAACATTACTTAGTAGTACTACATGCACAAGATGCAAGGGGAGGAAAAAAAAATCAGACTCGTGCATACAGCATAAGACAAACTGTTACAATTGTCAAACGTGCGCTGGACAAAATTTAACGTTTATGAAAAGTTTTATTTGTTGTCATGAAAATAGTTTCAGAAGCTCAGAGTTGTATGCATTTTGTGAAGTCATCTTCATTTGGCTTCCTGAACTTTCTTGGCATTCTGTTTTTCTTTAGCCTAGAAAGCAATGGGAGATGCTGTTAAACTCTGATGATATCAAGATCTATCTTTTGTATGTTTGACTACTCATAACACTGAACCTTCAATACAGAACACTGCAGAAAGAAACACACTATACAGAGTGCTTCATAAGTACTCTACTGTAGTTTCACTACTTAATAGTATTTATAAACGACTGCCATTTAAGAATACATGTACACAAATACAGTGCAAAATAAACTGAAGTCAGATAGCTTTCTTAAAAACAGTTTAACCTTCAATCTTCATACCTCCACTCATTAATCTTCAAAGTAACTCTTATTAATGAAAACACTTCAAATTGCAGGCAAAATTCAAATACAGAGCAAAAATCACAAAAAAGTCTGAAACAACCATGATCTTATTTAAATCTTTCAAAAGACCACAGTAGAAAAAAGAACAGTTCCTAGCAAGATTTGCAGATTACTCATAACCTGTATCAACTGATAAGGAACGTAACACATAAAATAAAGCATTGATTGAAAAACCACAGTTACTATGCTATAAACTACTAGTCTACAAATGGACTCTTCAAAACTTAGGTAAATAAATGTACAGATCATACAATGCACAGGTTGTTCTGAAAGTAATGCCTCCTATTTATTTCCATGAAAACGACAACAGATACAAAGAGGATAATAACACTATTTGATGGAGCAAATTCTCAGCTATAAAATCCTCTTTTCTCAACACAGTCACCATCATTAGCTATGCATTTTCACTGGTTGTGAACAAAAGCCTGCATACTGCACTTGTAAAAATCAGCACCAGCGCAGGTGCCCCACTATCACCATCACCAGTGCTGAAATGCAGCATCCACTGCTTCACTGCACTCACATCAATGCCTGTGAACATTTATAGAGACTAAACAGTGGGTGAATGTCAATGGGTGCAATATTTTCTGCCTGGAGGAATTCAATGACACGCCTTTGCTTCATACACGCTTCCCTGTCAGACACCATTCTGTCAGACTGCCCCTCTGCTGTCATCTGCCATATGGCAACAACATGTAACAGGATACTGTCAGAAGGTCCAGCCTGTACTGCCATGCCACCAAATGTGCCTCCGACATCACGGGCTAACATAATAAAACAGGAGGCATTACTCTCAGAGTAGCCCTCATATTTAGCTTTATTTCCCCAACATAGTAACATACAGACCTTCTTTGACTAGAAGTCAAAATTAGGAACAGTGCCTTCTGCACAAGTAGATATGCAAGCTGGTACTGTGATCACTATAATTCAAGTAGTTAAACAGACATTTTATATATAATATTTAATAACCTTGCCAAGGTGTCAGACACTTCAATGGACACGCTTAAATCCTAACAGTAAATCAACCTACAAACTTTATAAAGGAGAAAGCAGTTGAACCAGAGAATCTGTACCAGGACAAAGACAATGAAGAGAAAAAACTTCAAGCCCCCTGAATTACCAGAATTTTGTGCAAAGGTTGCCACCTAGTGTTCACATCTAAATACATCAATAGAACAATCTTTAGAGAACAGACTCCAGCTTGGCAAAAGTGAGTCTTGTACACAGACACGGGCAAATATTTTACATTTAAATAATTTTCAGCTCAACAAGGTTTTCAAAACCATAGAATGGTTTGGGTTGGAAGGCACTTGAAGATCATCTGGTTCCAACCCTCTGCTACAGGGAGGGATACCTCCCACCAGACTAGGTTGCTCACAGCCCCATCCAGCCTGACCAGCTTCAATTAAAAAAATCCATGCCTATATAATTGACATTCAATTAGAATGTAAGAAAAATTAAAGTAACACATTGTTTCTCATAGTTCAGCTAAGAAATACTCACTTTTTCTACTAATGGTATTAACTGTTGATGTTCTGCTAGAGTCTTTAATAATTCCATGATGAAAGGCAGGTAGTTATGTTTTCTTCTAATGTTTTCAATCTAAAAATAAATTCAGAACATTAACAGAATTATTACATCACTAAAAGAGGATTTTCTCCTTTCTTCTGAAAAAAAACTCCATTGGAGTCTTATTATGTTTTAACCAATTGAAAATAGTCTGTGCTTAAAATTTTGTGTCTCATAGTGAAGATAAAAAAAAAAAGNTGCTAGAGTCTTTAATAATTCCATGATGAAAGGCAGGTAGTTATGTTTTCTTCTAATGTTTTCAATCTAAAAATAAATTCAGAACATTAACAGAATTATTACATCACTAAAAGAGGATTTTCTCCTTTCTTCTGAAAAAAAAACTCCATTGGAGTCTTATTATGTTTTAACCAATTGAAAATAGTCTGTGCTTAAAATTTTGTGTCTCATAGTGAAGATAAAAAAAAAAAGATCACATGAATTCATTACATAAGGCACAAACTCTCCTTAGGGTCTTCTGCTGTATCAGACAAAGAATCCCCTGCGATTAAACAAGGCAGTGTAGCACTGACAAGTATTGCCATTTAGTAGTTTCACTATTTCCCCCCCCTCAATTTAAATCAGGGTTTGACTTGTATAGTTCTACACTTTCTTGCAAAACCATGGTCACAGGTTAAGATGAGCCTTTAAAAATATCCTGGAAATGCAAAAAACAGTAGCTCTTCATTATACTGAGCACTCTGTAGCTTCTCCAAAGGCTGAATCCTTCAAGAAAGGCACAATACTCTGTTTAACTGAGAGGAACAACCTCCAAAGTTATCCAAGTGGACAACTTCAAGAAAAAAGTTTACTAAGTAGTTCCCATAATTCAACATACAGTTCCAAGTTCCAGCTGGCTAATCAGCCTACTCAAGGCACACAACCATTTCTTTGGTAGAAA
Source organism: Odontophorus gujanensis (assembly GCA_013399175.1). Taxonomy (NCBI): domain Eukaryota; kingdom Metazoa; phylum Chordata; class Aves; order Galliformes; family Odontophoridae; genus Odontophorus; species Odontophorus gujanensis. The sequence goes on from VXAB01013896.1 coordinate 290,286, forward strand.
TAAGAATCCACTGTGCTTAAAAGGAGTGCTTTTTAAGTGAGAAAGATACAAGAATGTGGTAAACGAAAGTGAAATACAGAGAACAAAATCAACTTACAAGCCTTACAGTAAAAGGAGGCAAGCCAATAAGCAATCTGTAAGTTCAGGAATGACATGAGAACTCACAAAGATATAACAGGCTATACACTTCTAATACCCAAATTCCTGCAGATTAATTTCAGCAGCCTCCCACAGATGTAACAGCTGACTTTTCCTTGCCACATATCCCATATCTGGATCAAAAAAGCGAAGGCAACATACCTTGTATCTTTTTAATTTTTGGTTCTCTTCTTCGATTAGCATCTGATATTTTGCAACTTCTGACTGTATAGAACTTAACATGTTACTACTTTGATCTGTATCCATAGGCTCCTCCTTCCACAAAACAGAAAATGTGGAGTTAATGCACTTTATTATTGTATAAAGAAGAAAGTCTTGCCCTTCGAATATTCCAGTTACAGAAAAAAATCAATTTTGCTTTTACACAAATTTCTGAAGTTAACTTTATGTGGATTAGCTTTATCATTTGGAAAAGTATAGTTCCATTGTAAGAGCACATTAGCCAGGACAAAAAAGACACAATGATGTGGCCATCCTGTACTGAGTGCCCAAAAAACTATCTTGAACTACATGTACCCCCATGTGGCACTGCACTGGACAGATGTAATCATCCTCCACTTCCCTTTTTAGCTGGTGCTTCATTTGAAGCAAGAGACAAAAGAGGTGAATAATAAAGACGTGGAACTGTTATCACAGATCTAATCCAGTAACTTAAACACCACAACTTACCTCTGCAAGTTGTCGCTGTAATTCTGCAATTCTCTGTTCATAAATCATCTTTCTGTCAGATACAATAGCCATCAAATTAAACCTTATCTCACCTTCACTGTACCTGTAAGAGGAACAAAAAATAAACGCTTTCAAAAAAAAAAAATCAATCTTTTACATGAAAACTTAAGTCTACTTCAGGATTTCCTTCCATTCTAAGGGAACACATTTTTGGAGGGTCAGGGGAATACACAGCTGTATCAAATCAAGTTGTGCTACAGATCCAATTCTGCCGTGAAATAAAAGCTCAGATCAGCAGTTACCAAACTATAACTCCTAATGATCTGTCTGCAGTCACAAGAAATAAGTATTTGAAGCTATATTCCAAAAGGGAAGGAGCAGGAAAACAAGTAAGTAAGAACAAACCAAAAAAAAACCACACCAAAACTTAAAGGGTATGGCTGACAAGAAAAATTGAAAGACTGCTGCATACTATGGTTATACTTCCTCACTACTATTAAAGACTACTAAATGTTGGAGATTTACTCACATAACATGAAAAATATATTCAGCAGTAAGATTAGCATCCCTTTAAGAGCATAAATTCTCCAAATATGATTTGGCAGTTATGTTCTGCGTATCAAATGAAAGTCTTTTACTTAAAGACTTGGAAAATTACTTTGTAAAATCGATTCTAACAAGTTCAGTGCTGCTGCACCTTGCTGTAAGAGCTGTGAAGCTGAAGAAATTCCAGATTAATTTTTTCAGATGAGATTTCCACAGACTTAGCTATTCATTACATTTGGCTTATGCTGGGCAATAGTTTCTGAAGTCACAGTGATACACACAAAGATGCACAAGCCTAATTCCTTACAAATTGAACTGAAAGCCTTCGATTGAAGGAAATCAAGAAGAAATAATTTTTTTTCTTCTTTTCACACACACATACATAAGGAAATGTATTTTAAAAGCATCACAATCATTTACTTTTGTATCCGTTTTTCTATGACAGGCCGCACAGCACTTATCCAGTCATCTTGATTGCATGAACCTAGGAAAAAAAATATTTCTTGAAAGTTTACTGTGGCTTCAGACAGAACGTGTAATAAGCTCTACCTAGGTAGCTGTGGTCAGATGACTTCTTTAAAAGGTAGATGACTTCAACAACTGGATTTAGATATTCTACAAGCCAAAACAACAGAGCAAACCTAAACTTCAAGGGCAAAAGCACCTAACATTTATTGTGCTAATAACTAGGAAAAAATTTCTCATTTCAATGAGAATGCAAACTACTACAGAATATAGGCCAGAGGGTTTGGTTTTTTTTAACTGGTTGGAAATCAAAAAACAGATGAATTCCTCAGAAGAAGAGTAGAGCACAGCAGATTGTTAATAAGCTCTCATGTGTATTATTCAAAGTGTGACAACTTAAAGGAGGAAAGGACAACTGCTCCCAAATAATCATGTTCGGATAGATCATCTGCATCTTCACTAGGTGTACAAGGCCAACACATTTTTCTAAAGAAAATGAAGAGCAGCAAAAGAAAAGAAAGAGTGGTCAGGCATTCCATTTAGGTGAAATAAGAGTTAACAATGTTTATGAAATACAATGTTAAAAAGCCAAACAAAAGAAAAACAAAACACGCATTTGATAACTTGGTTTTAACAGAAACAGGAAACTAACTAAAGGTGATTTCATAAAATGATGTCTCTTTCTAGCAATTTCAAGACCTTAAAACAGAGGACTGGTACGAACATGCTAGTGGCAGTTCAGCAGACTGTATTCTACAGTCACACTAGAAGTGTGATTTAGCAGAATGCCATTACTCAGCCTAGATGTAAATATAGTTGTCAAACGCATTGAGAAAAAATACCTGAAACAAAGTATGGCACACTGTGAGATTACAGCAGACACCATAGGAAGTGGAAAAACACAACTGGTACCATACAGCTTTTCAAGATGAAAGAAGTTACACACACCACAGACTAAGAAAGATTAAAAGATATGAAACAGGAACTCTAACAGAAAGAAAAGCTAATCTAAAATTAGCTATTCTTTAATGTCATTTGGAAATTATTTGCTATGCACGAGGAAAAAAGGGGTACTGTGTAAGTGTCAGATGCATAATGTACAAGTTTATGGGGTCAGCTATGAACAGTTGTACACAAAGTCCCACAGAAAAAAAAAGATAACACTACACCCTGAGGAAAAATTAATTATATATATCCTTGAAAACATGACATGGGAATTGTTACCTTGGGTGACAGCATCACAAAAGAATGTTGCAGAAAAACTGCAGCAAAAGGCACTGCACAATACCAGTCAGGAAAGACAAAAGCACTATGTAGTTTTAACAGTTGTATTTGAAGAGACATTGCTGAGAACAACGTACTTCCTTACATGGGGACAGGAAGCAGGAGGAAAAATGGATTTTCAAATTAATCAAAATAAGACAATATAAACTGCTGCAAAGAAGTATGTGCTTCAAATGAATAAAGAAAATCTAAGTTATTCTTCAAACAACACGCAACCAACTTGTTTCAGCAAGCTATTGTTAAAATGAAGGATGTTCAGAAAACAAAATACTACCTAAATCAATTGGTCCTTCCCTTAACCCATCCAATTCATACAGCCGTCCATTAACAGGAACATAGCTTACGAAGTGAAATGCATCTTCTTCTTTTGCTGAAGACTTTGCATCAAATTCAAACATCTGCTGTCTGCAAAGAACATGTAAAAATAAATAAATAGATGAATCAATGAAAGGGAATTTGCATGAATTCTTCCTACCTGGAAAACATGTAAAACACCTGCTACCTGGCAAAACTGTTGTGAACTTGTCGAATCACTTCTGAGTTGCTTAGTGCCAAGCCTTTCATCTGAAATTGAGCAAAAAAACCAAATTGTAATCTGACACACAAAAAGCTGTAATATTTAAAATACAGGAAGGAACAGGCACTTACCGCAGCATCAAAACTCTGTGAAAATTCTTTAAATTCTGACAGAGTCTCTCCTAGACGGATGTCTTGGTGAGCACAATTTAATAACACGCTTACTATGGCTTGAGTAGCACAAGCATTATTTATCACCTAGGAAAAAGGGGCAAGAGTTGACAATTTGCTCAGTACCAGTAACAAAAGTGTAATTCATTTTTGTCAATGCTTCTGATTACACATACTTTCCTTGTTGAGTGACATTACAGTTTCACTCTGAAATATGATAGCAAACATGGTCTGAGCAGCCACAGAAGCACTGGTAGTGGAGGCACTAATAAAATGAATGCTGAGTGGCTGTTGTATACTATTCATTGATTAAACTAGTATTTCACACACACTGCTTCGAAACCATCATTCTATGATTCACTTCCTCCACTTACTGCCCTTTATTAAAGGATAAAAGTACATAAACCAAACAGGAACCCTCTGATTTTAATGATGCTTGCACTGAAATACTATTCAGAGAGAACGGCTCAAAACTGTATCACATTTATGTCTTCAAAAAAAGTAAAAAATCATCCCTGCAAAGAGAATGGTCAGAATTCCCAGAAGAATTAACAGTTATCAAAAGTATTCATGTGGGGGTAATAAAGCACATAAAGGGATCTAGAATTTTTTTTTTTTTTAAAAAGAAGTCACGCAGGATAAAACATCAAATATCCAAGGGATAAACTAATAAAACTCACAGGTGTTTCAAGATATAAAGATTATATTTTTAAAGACTGTTTTGCTGAATAAAAACCATATGAAAATTTACATTTTTCCCTTGTTAATTTGCAATATGCCTGCCCTTTTGAACCTAACAAAGTTACTACTTGGTTTAAGTATTTCTTAAATTTGTATTTAATATTCTACTGTTAGAAAACACAAAACTCCACACATTTCAGCAATGCCTTTTATGTGTTTGTTTTTAAATAATATTCACATTAAAATACAGTATGTAAGAATATGAAGACCATAGTACAATGAAGATATGAGGCCACAATACATCATCTCAGCAGTTTCTTCCTCAGGGAGTTACAGGCTAGGAAAAGTAGCATATATTCAGCCAGAAATCTATTCTGCAATTGAAGATGGTAACTATTAGGACTGACAGAAAGGATGCTGATTTCATGTAAAAATAAAAAAATAAAATTGAAAATCAGTTCAGGGCTGTGAACGTGAAACCACTTCCAACAAGAAAGGAGGAAAAAGGAAACTTCCTCTCACACCAAAAAAGAACTTCACAAAATCAAAACAGTCAAATTCTCCTCACTGATTGTAAGCAGATGTAGTACAGACATCCAAAGTGGGCAGAATAAATCAGGCCGTGTGTTTGACTTTCTGTAAACCACCACTGTCCTTCACATTGCCAGTTCTACTCCAGAAACTGCCTCAGTGGCATCACTTGTTTCTACTTTCAAAGTAATCCAACTATGTCAGAGCTACCCACTGGATTAAATATACTTCATGATATTCAGATTATGTCTCTGCACTGCAAATCGTGGAGCAATAACAAAACACTTTCTAGTTTAAGGAAAACCTGATTGTCTTTAGTTACAGCCAAGGGAGCCAGAACAGATTACAGCAACTGAAAAAACTTAAAATAGATTGCAGTCATACAAGCTAATGGCTGGATTTCACACTATTGCATAGTAATTGAGTACAGAGGGAGATCAATCTAAGGCAGTGAAGCAATGAATAGCAGCAGAACAAAATCAAATAACAGACTAACAGAATGACATAACTCCAAAGAATTAATACCATAACATGGCTAAGAATACCAAGAACTAACAGTCATCTGCCATATGGCTAGGGTATCAGACTCAGCTGCTGCACTTCCAAGATGAAAGCAGGAAGATCCCCCATGCATTATAGAGAGCTAATCTGAAGCAGTGGCATAAACACTGCATTAACCAAGCTGACAGGTAGAAAGCTAGAAGAGATAGAGAGGACAGTAGCAACCCCTGCAGAAGAGTGTGCTATTAGAATGAAGACACACTACAGCTAACTTCAATTTTAGAATGGTACCTAATAAGGAACATTAGAAGCACTATGTGACAATCCTTACTGAAAAAAATCAAGATGGAATGACCAGTTTCTCTGACAGACCACTAACACAACACTGAATTCAGAAAGGGAAAAACAAGTAAGAGGTTTTGAGTTTAGAGGCAGATCAGCTCAGAAACTGGATCAGCTGGATAAAGGAGCTTGAAATAACAGCAAAATTGAGCTCAGCACAGATTAGTGGCCTCATTCAATATCTGCCTTCCAGCATTAAACTTGGTATACCAACGAGTTTATGAAGTAGTCCACTTAAGTGTACAAGAACCAAGCTACACTACCCTGTCTTACTGCTACAAAACAGCACAAATGCACATCTTAGATCAGCACTAATGAAATGAAAACATACTACAAAACTTCATTCATCAGAATTGAAGGCAGAAAGGAAAAAGCAGCACGAACATCTCTGCAGGTCAATCAGAAGGTGGTGCAGGTGATAGACATAAAAAGACAGCACCCTTGGGGTGTAGGACTTGATCTTGGAGTGTAGGACTTGAGGTCGTTTCCAACCCCTGCAATTCTGTGACGTTCCTGAACCTAGGTGATGTGAGAGAAGTACCAAGGTGGAAGGAAAAGGTGATTTTAGTATCTAAGACAGACAAGTGTGAGGTTTGTTAGAGCACAGCATTCCTTCAGCACACATAGCCAGGCCAACACTGCTACACATCCACCCTGTATGCACTTGTAGGGAGAAATGGTCATGATACACTGGAAATTGAGGTACATGGGTATCTCTGTGACTTAAAGTGCCTTAGTGTAACTGAAAATATTTTCTATTTAGATTGCATGATGGCATATGCAGGATGTCCCAGAAAGATTTCCAGCCTAATTTTTAGAATTTTTTGCATTTGTCCAGAAATCCCACTACTTGTCTGTATATCTCTATCCAGGAAGTCCCGGAAAGGTTATTTAAATCACCAATACTCAGGATTGCAAATTAAAGCAGTCATCCATATTTGAAAGGTTTTGCAGTAAAGCTATCAGTCACATTTAATGTCAGAAAAAAAACAAAACACCCCCACCAATACCTATGCACTAGTGAGATGAGAAGTCAGATTCCAACACCTGAGAATACTGCTGTATCGCTAAGAGAAGTCCAGCTACAACAAACCACAGCAAGAACCTAACTGAACATGTTATTTTGTTACATTCCTTCACTTAAGACTAAAAACTTCAGAAGCAGGCACCTTTGCCTAAAAGCCCAGTTTAAGTTTCTGGGTCAGTTCAAGGACGTACTACTTTAAGACCTCAAATTTCATCCAATTGATGGATTATCTTAAACAAACAAGCAAACTCCAACACCTTTAAACAGCCTCCTGCTCTAACTGGCAATATTACCAGCAGATCTCAAGGCTTCACTTGGTAAGGATCACAGGACTGCAAAACAGTAGGTTTGCCAAAGCCCAGTATAAATTAGCAGCACAAAGATAATAACAAAACTTTGATTTGTAATTAACAGTATCATTAACAGGATTCTGCTTCTGCAGATGCAGGTTTCCTCCCTGATTCATTTGCTGTTTTACTATCACAATTGTAATGTTCTACCCTCACAATGCAGTGTAGAATAAATACACTGCACAAAATAAAGGCATCACGCCAATATTTCAGTAAAAAAATCTAAAGGGGTTATTAGAATAAAAAAACCTCCAGTAAAAGTCTGCAGCAATGACGTTCTCTTATGTCAAAAGATGCTTTCAGTTCCACAGTAATTAGCACAGAACTCTGCTATTCTGAACAGTGCTGATGACAACTAAGTACATTGAGTGGTACAATCACATAACCACTGCATGTAAAAATAATGGCAAGGGCCTACTTAGGCAAAACAGAAATCAAGAAATTCAGAGTTAAGGCTGAAACTGGATCCTTAACTCACCTCATTGTGCCTAGGTATCCTAGCTCAAAGGGTATGTATGATCATCCAAAGTTCTCTGCCCTCACACAGAGGACCAAACCATACCTAGGCACAACAGGGAGGCCAAATTTAAGATGAGTGCATAAAACTGACCAGTAAAAAAAAAACCCTTTAATAAGCATACAGATTCGACAGACTTGAAAATTCAACTCCTCCCTCCCAACATACTCATGGATTTAATGTGAGACAAGACTGGCATTTAAAATTCAGCAAAAACATTATTATGAAAGTGGGCAGGACCAAACCATGAGCATGTAAAAGCTTCTTAAGAAATGGTTTCTTAATACAGTTTGTAAGCCTTTTTTTTTTTTGCTGGAACAGTGCTGGAGTTGTACATTAACATTTCATATCTAAAGTTTTATACCCCAAAATGAAACAATTATAAAAATATAATATTTAACAAACACTGAAGGCAATTGAGCTATGCTGCTGATAACATTTAAATTTCCACACTAAATTGCTGTTACGCATTAACAGAAAGGACTCAATTTCACTTCAGAACTTAACTGCAGTAAAATGGCTTCTATCTTTAGATACTAACTTTTAAAAGAAGATAATGTATGAGGAAGGAGAAGAAAAAAAAAAGTGTTCAATAAGGCTTCCTGAGATTTTTAATGCTTCACTGTCACTTCAGCTTTGAGATGCAGATGAAAAGACCAATAATCTCAAAAGTCAAAAATCTTAGCTAAACCAAAAAAAAGCATCTGGAGTTCTGGCACGCCGACCCACAAATGAACATAGTTATTTTATTCATCAATTTTTCTCAGATGTTAAAAATACTACTAATAAAAAAAAAAGAAAGATACCTCCCCTTCCTCAAAGCCACCATACAATTGGCCCTAAAGTCTTACGGGGAAAAAGAGAAGTGACATAAACCCTGTTGTATGACAACTGAAAAAGCTGCCATTTTACAATAAAAATATTTAGAATAGAAATACAGTAATATCACTACCACTACTTACCTTTTACCAGCTTCAACCAGTACAGGCTCACTGACCAAACACAGCTCAAAATGCAGCAAAACAACAAACCAGAAAACAAACAAAATCCATAGAGAACTGCTTGTTGATGACATGAATTGGCCCTTGAAAATTCAATGAGCATTTGAGCCATAGCGAGAGATTAAGAGAATCATACAGCTAAAAGAGACAGACGCGAAGGACCAAGACATCCTAATCGACAGCAAATCACGAGGTCAACTATTTGCTTGAGAAAACACCAGCAATTGTCAAAACGTGGCTCACTGAGTTGGAGCTCCCACTTCAGAGGAAATTAGAGCTACAGAGCTCTGACGTGTACGAGTATCTGCCAAAATACAGAAACTTTTCTTCCATTTATCTCTTACTTTTAGTTCTCAGTTCTTTACAACTTTTTCACAGACTGCTCAGCCACAACACTGAAGTCCAAGCAAAACTGAACTGACACAAAACACAAGCATATAGCCACCAATAAGAAATGTTTTGAGCTTACTAATTCAGTACACTCAACTAACAGGCAAAACGAAAACATCACAAAAAAAAACCCTCAGAAGTTACTTTTGAAATTCACGCTCTATGCCATTCAATGGCACATCTAGGTACCACTACTTTTGAACAGGAAACATGTCTGGAAGTTGCTTAATGACTCACTCCATCACACCTTAAAGAACAGCAGGTTCTAGGAAAGCAGGAGGGGGGAAGATGTAGGAAGCCCCTCAGGCACATAGGAAGTTTTAACATTTTAAGGTTTAATAAAATAGTGATACAAATGTTTCAAAGAACATTAGAAGATAAAGCTTTTCACTGTTTGTTTTATTACTCCTCGTGTTTTTGTTACAAAGTCTAATGTTACCCTATTTTCTGGTACACATTCTGCAAGGTTAAATTTCTCAAGCTCAAGGCCCTTCTTAGCATCTGACTTTTAAATAGGGTCATGTTTCAAAAAGGGAAGCATTGTTGGGGGGAGCAGACAAAATTAAGCAAAACAAACAAACAAAAAAGAAACATATGGAAACTTTTCAGAGGCCATCCACGCAAGGAAAAAAAAAAAAAGAGATACCTTGAATGATGATAAATTTACACTAACCTGATATAATGCTATAATGGGAAGGAAAGCACAGTAATAACAGCAGAGTGGGAAAGCTTTTGGCTACAGCAAAGGAGAACAAGCCCAAATGCAGTAAACACAAAAATGAAGGCAAGGAGCTGCGTACCCTTGGAAGGTATGCAGGGGCTTCCAGCAAGAGATGCCCTCACCTCCACTGCAAGCCCTTAAATGAGGTCTGGGAAAGGGCAGATCCTGGCTCCACCCCTTTCAGTCACTCAGGTGCACTGCATACACCTGAGCTCCCCTGGGTTGGCCCAGCCTTGCCACCAGGTGTTCCATCACTGTTTCAAGCCATGACTTAGCATTTCTGCTACACCCAAGAATAAAGAAAACTCTCTAGATTCACGTCAGTCATTTCCCCCTGCCAAGTAACTGCTCTTTGAGAGCTGCATCAATGACTTTTGCTGAGTTTGTTTGCAATAAGGCTACTCCATGGCCACAGGCTATTATCTCTAACAGTATTTAATTACCCAGGAAGCATAACCTAAAACAGTGCCTATGAGACCAATGGAACTGTAAAGACAAAGGTAAACTAATGCTGATTGCTGAGTCCTAAGGATGATGGACACTGCTCAGGAGGACTCAAAAAACAGAGGAATAAACACATAAATAAAACTGTATTAAAATTGACCAAGGAATAAAGTCATCTATGACAGCATGAAGCAGTAAGGTAGAAGGATCATAACAACTAATAGAAGGCAATTATCTGCCTAATGGAAGTACGTATACAGAGCAGCCAGGGAGCAACAGATATCAGATTTTCACATTTCTACTTTCTGTTAAGAGCACGTGGAGATTTCCTTCTGTGAACAGAAAGCACTTATTTTTTCCCGTAACTCAATTTAAACTTTCTGATTTAAATATTTCAGACTTCAAATGTACAGACCATAACAGCCTATAAAGCCTTGAAGTGTTATCGTAGAGTTGTACTGACCTAACTGCAGAGCATTTGAGAAACACAATGGACAAGAAGTCAACTGAAACAAACGTTTTTTCTTACGATTTGTTGAAAGTGGTTTCAAAGAAAAAACAAACCAAGAACAAATCAAAAATTAGACAACAAAAAAAATTGTTTCTTCTGCTGAAAACTAAGTAATTCTTTATGATACAGAACAATTACTTCTTATAGGAGGAGGCTGGCAAATAAGATCTTTGCTTTTCAATACCTGATGATGTGTCTTCATCTGCCTAGACAGATCAATCAGACTTGCTTTGCTAACCATTTAAGACATAGTATCTTGTCTCAAAGAATTTGTTATAGTTGCTTCACCTAGTAAAGTGTTAGTTTCTGTGTACATTTTAACAAAACCTGGTTTATTTTTCCATATTAAGCGCTCTGTTTCACAACACATCTAACAAAAATACCAAACTTGCTGTACCTGTTTAGCAAAAAATATTGTATCCAGTCTGGAATCTTGAACAACAGAACCCGCTGGTTCTTCTCCTGGCTGCCACTTGAAGAGGAATATCAGCCCATGTACTGGCCTAAAATATCAAATTCATAAAAAAAATCCCAACAAATAAACAAAATAAAAACAACAAACAAAATAGATGGATTAAGGAAAGTACTAAAGCCAGAAACATCTTATGATAATTTAACTGCATGCCTTTACGTTAGTTACGTTAATTATTTATTTCTAAACACAGGGAGCTTGCACTACAATTTTCAGCTACAGTCTTTTAATTAGGGAGAACATACTTAAAGCTTCTTTCCATATAAGCTAAGCAATTCCAATCTGAATATGTATTTAGTAAGTCAGGACCAGTTTTTCTGGTCACTGTAATGACAATAGTCACAAAACACCCTTTTTCAACCTGTTAGTAACTGGGAAATGTTTTCATAGCTGTTTTATCAATCACACATAAGAAATGGAATGAAAGTGTTGGTACTCCTTTTATATATAAAATATTCAAAGATAAGAGGAGCTTCTCAAAAGATGCAATGCAAACCAATGCCAAAATCATTAGAAAACTCTTCTCATGTTTTATTCACTATTACCGTCTCTACCTACAAACAGAACAGCTAGTTAACACATCAAGGCATTAATAAAAGGTTATTTAATTGCAAAGTACCTGATTAAATCAAAACCCTGACATAACTGAGTGAAAACCGGACACCCACCACCTAAGTTTAGGACAAACCTCTTTCAGAGAGTTCACACAAATACAAATAAAAAACATACAGTTTGGAAAGGAAAGTTCCTTACTTCAATTTTTCAAAGTTTTCTGGCTCTAAACTCCATATTTCTTCAACTTGTGCTCCTCTACAGCCTAGACACAAAATAAATAAGTAAATAAATAAAGGCAGCTTTCTATAGCTACTGCATTTAGAAGGGGCATAACTAATTAAAAAAAATGAATGGAAGATTAACCTATTAGTTAAACACAAACACAAGAGAGAAGCACGATTAGACTTTGCGCAATAAAAAGCTGTGACAAGGGCCCACGAATCAACGCAACGTGGTACAAACTCATTTCGTTTTTTTTCCCGTCAAAATCTTGCCTAGATGCCATCTGTTGATATAGCTGCACAACCGCAGTACAGCCAAACACATTAAATGCAAGTCAGCATAAAACTGAACGTTCCGAGCGCAGCCCTTCGCAGGGCACCCAGCAGCACAGCGACGCTGCTCCGCTCCCAGACGCTTTTCCCGCAGGCCCTAAGCCCGCCTCGCCGCAGCCCACACACACAGCCCTACGAGCACTGCAAGAAGCGGAGACACGCAGCGGCCCTGCGGCGGGGCCTGCTCGCTATAGGGCCTGCAGTACGGGAGAGCGAGCGGTCGGACCGCGGGCCTCGCAACGCCCCGACCCCGCTCCCTCACCGAAGCCCTTGATGAGTTCCGTGAAGACGCCCGGATCGCTCTCCATGAGGCACCACTCCCCGGCGCTGCTGCCCCCCGCCATGGCACGCTGCCCCCAGGCTGTGGGTGCCGCCGGCCGGTTACGCCGCTCTCCTCCCGGCAGGCCCCGCGGCCCACGCCGCGCCTGGCATCTCTATGGTGAGGCAGGGCGGGAGCGGGAAGAGGACGCGGAGAGCACTTCCGGGACAGCGGTAGAAAACGTTTCCGGGTCAGAGCCGCGGCGGGTGACGAGCGCTTCCGGATTCATCCGGGCACTGGATGCGGCGGGGGTGGTGGGCGCGGCTCCATCCGGGTCCCGGGGATGCTGTCGGGACGCCGGCGGGTGGGGCTGCGTGCGGGGCCGCGGGACCCGCCCGGGGCCGCTCCCAGCGTTCATAAGCGGCTCCACCGCCTCCGGCTCCGTCGGACCCTTCGCGTTCCGTTGCCTGACGGGATCCGCCCTGGGACCGCGCCGCTGCGCGGTGTTGGAGGGCGTGCAGGCCCGGGCGGTCCCAGCCCTGCAGCCTCGAAGGCAAGTTGCAGCGCCCGGCCCGGGGCGGCCGTTTTGGGAGGGGGGTGTGGGCTGCTGCGCCGTGTGCTTGCATCTGGGGTGGGCTCCGGGCACTTGGCGAGCCCTGCGGGGCGGCTGTGCAGCGCCAACCGCGTAGTCTGTTGTCGGCTACGGGACTCCCCGTTTGTTACCCGGGACACGGCATATTAATGTTCCTCTTTAGATAGCGATGTTTGATTTGAAGCAAAAGCTCTTGCGTTGCTGTCAGACCTCTGCTGTGCTTTGGCAGTGCTGTGTTCCATAGCTGCCCTCGCGTTACTGGAAGCAGAGGGGGGTGAATGTGGTTTCTCACAGAAAGAAGTGCTTCTGTATTTTAATTATTCGAGTACAATTTTAGGTGTTTATGTTTTGTTTGTTTATTTTTTTAATAAACCATCAAGCTTAGTCGAAATTACCTTTTTAATGCCAACTATGTTTTGTCACCATCAACCTGAAAGCCTGCTGAAGCTTTCTGCTTCAGATGTATTGTTTTCATGTGTGCCTGGAACTTGCTCTGAAGGGCATCTCTTAAGAAACCAGCAGTGATTTGTAGTAGTCATAGAAAATGCAGTAGAGGTCAGCTGGAGAACTTAACTGTGTTACAGTATGGTAACATATGGGTATTGATATACCAGTCAGTGCTGGAGTGCCATAAAGGCTGTTATGTGTCAGGCAAAACTGTATTTTCCTTATAGGTTAATCTATGTTGTATTTATTTTATATATATATATAGATAGATCCTTTAGTGTTGTTTTCTTTTCTTCTTTCCTCTGTGGAAGGCAGCATGGTAGATTATATTTTACATTTGCTAAAATTAATCTCCATGGAGAAGCTCCATTTACAAATATATGAGAGTATAAAAGTGAGATGAATGCAGCTCAGTAGAAGCAGCAGCAGGGTTTTGGTGAAGCACCCATAGTGTGTATTTGCATTTGTCCATCTGTGAGGATGGGAGTTGTCTGTGTTTTACACATCTGAAAGGAGGGAAATAACCTTGAAGTGTGGGCAGAGGATAGGGACTAGTTAGTGAGATTGAATGGCTTTGGGAGCTTGTTACTCTGAAATGCAAAACAGGACTTAGAAGTGGCCAATGTGATTTAATAATTCAATGTTGAATAGTGAAGGTCTTTAAAAAAGAAAATCTACAATTTGTATTGGGATCCAGGACATTCTGTTGATTTGAACCACTCCCAAGGCAGCTCTGGAGGAGCTAGGAATATGGGCTCTGGAGGCCATAACTTGAGTGTGCTCACTGTCACTTCAGTGAGTAGAAGGTGTCACAGGCAGCAAAAGAGAGAGATGTTGTGGTCATTGGCTGCCAAAGGGGCAGGCAGCAGTGATGCTCAGCCCCCTGGCAACAAACCCTCCCTGCCCCTATTCCCCACTCACTGCCCTGAGGCTGTGTTCCCCTGTCACTCACCTCTGCTGCTTGATCCCCTTGGTCAGGAACCTCACAGTCCATTGCTGCATATATTCAGGCACCAGCCTGGGTCTCCATCACCCTCCATTGTTCAGTGATTTTCCCTTTTAATGGTGATTTATTTGGAAAAATAAAATTTGCACATTTACTGTCTCCACAATAATTCCTATTCCATGGACTACTTATTCTTTCTGAAACTAGAGAGACTCTTTTCTGCTGTTTGGATGCAGTACAAAGTGATGGCAATCTCTGCATCAAGCTTGCTTATTATACCAAGTGCTGATATAACAACACACTGTTTGTTTATGCTTTCCTGTGCAACTTACTCTGGGACCTGCTGTAGCAGAGGGTTGGACTAGATCATCTTCAGAGGTCCTTTCCAACTCATACAATTCTGTGCTTCTATGGTAGGTGTAATAGAGGGAAATCCCAGCCTCTGCATTCTGAATGGTAGGAATATGATTTACTGGAAATATGACTTTTTATTGGGAAAATTGTCAATAAGCTAGGACTGTGGCACCCATGCCAAAGATTGGTCTATGGGAAATGAGTGTTATTACAGTACAAAACGAAGCTCAATTTGAATGGTTTGTAATAACTGATAGCCCTGATTCTTTCAAGACAATTGCTTGGATCTAAAGGGATCTCTGGAGATTTATACGTGGCCTATAGGAATTAGGCTTGAAATTGTATAGCCTCTTGGTAACCTCTCTTGAAAGTTTAGTAGCCTCCATAGGTAGGTGTCCCAAACACCACGAGGACAGATGATGTCAGGGGGTTATTTTTCACTGGGGGTGGTGAGGCACTGGCTACATGGGGAAGTTGCACCATTCTCTGAAGGTGTTCAGGGCCAGGCTGGATGGAATCCTGGGCAGCCTGATCTGGTACCCAGTTTGATAGTTTGCAATCTTGCCCTCAGCAGGGGATTGGAACCAGGTGATTGTGAGGTCTCTTCCAACCCAAACCTTTCTGTGTTCTCTATGAGTACCTTCCAGCTCAGGATATTCTATGATTCTATCTGTAAATTTAGAAATGTGATAGTTATTCCATTTGAGTTTTGTTCCCATTCTCAGGTGAGGGTGATAGTGGTAGCTAGTTTGTAATAACGACTATAAAAGTTGTGAGGACAATGTAATTTTGTCCAGGTAAGAAGTACAGTGAAGTGGACATGTTAAATGGCACCTGTGCAAACTGAAAATATAAGAGAAAATACAAAAATATTAGTGATTATACTTGCATTTTTTAATCAATTTGGAGGAATATAATGCACAGTGAGATATTAAGTGTTTTGTTTAACTGGAGATGTGGACCTTCCAGTTCATTTTAAGCCTTGGTGATACATTGGTGGATGAGTTTTCTTGCTAGCCTAATTTTAATACAGTAACGTGTATTATAGTGTAGATATGAAAGATGCAACAAGAAATTATTTTGAAGATTTCATCAATATGGAGATCCAGTTATTCATGCAAAATCCTTTATGCGTTCTGTTTTTGTTTATACTTCAAGATGATAGTGTTTTTCTATTACCTTTTAACATGACTGGTAGTTGTTTTTTTTTGTTTTGTTTTTATTTTCTTTTTCCCCTGAAAAATGTACTAATGGACTTTGACCATGATTTCTGAATTTTTATTTGGGTCTTTACGGAGCGTTATGTACTGCTTAATGAAACCAACTGATCAAAATGTGTTGAAATAAAATGTGGTTAGGGCATTGAAACAAATGAGAATATGGTCTACTTGCATTGCAAATACCACCCTTGTTATTTTTAGTGTATTTGCATGCTTTAGATGTCAGTGAAAAAGTTGGATGAACCATGATGTGTATTTAAATTGGTTTGGCAGGAAGCATGAATAGAACATTAAAGTAACAAGAAAAACAGCTGAGTTCTGTTGGGCTGAATAATAACGAGAAATGCATTTAAAGTTATTATATAATTTGTAACTAACAGCTCAAGATTTAAACCATTTGGCTTCTATTTTTCTAATTTTAGAAGCATATAGAATATAACGGAGCCGCTGAATGCATGTTTTTTAAATTCTGGATGCAGGCAGCATATCACTGCAGATAGGCAAGAGTGGAGGAAGGGATGCATCTGTAGTCCCTTGTAGAGAAAGGATGATTCTGTCAAAGTATGGAAGTCATAAATTGGTGTGCAGTGTGGGAAGAAAGATTCTTTGTGTTAGTGACACTTCTTTGTGCTAACTTACCCTGCTTGGTGAAGTAATTGCACTCATCTTTGTTATCTGCTCGTCGAAGGCAGGTATCTGTAGTACTTAAAGATGGGTAAGTGGGTTTCTTGAAAATGTCATTTGTGTGTGCATTCTCTATGTAGAGTTTGACAGGTTGGGTAATTGGTACTCCAACTGTATACAGAATAGTACCTCTGAGCTATTTAATGTCTTTTTATTGTTAAGTGAGAACTGAGAAAACTGTATTTATTGTTGTCACATGAATCTTTTGTGAACAGTGATGATAGTGAGGGTTGGAACTGGATGATCTTTAAGACCTGTGATTCTATGACAGTGAACTGTGGGTGTATGGACTGTGTAAAGGAGCAGAGGCTGAGTTTGGAAATACAGCAGCTTTAATAAAACTGAATGAAACAGAAGTTATGAAGTTGTTTTCCTCTCATTACCCTGCTGATTTCATTCTACTAGCATTTATTTCAGCTCCCATATTATGGGCTGAATATTACCGTACTAATGTTCTTCAAGTAAGAACAGTGTTGTTGCCTACAGATACTTCTGTGTAATTCTTGAAACTCGGAAGCATATAAAATACAAGGACTGAATTCTCGTGATGCTTTCTTGCTTTTTTTTTTTTAACTTAAAGTGTAAAGTAGTGCAGAATTTGCATGTTTTCTTTGATCTCACTTGGTACAGCAGACTATTTGAGCTTGTAATAAAGCCTAGTTTTCTTGAGCTACTATCAGTTGTTAAGAAGCTGTTGTGTAAAAAGCCTCACTGGAACCCACTGTATTTTAACTTTCACAGTCTCCTGACTAAATATTTTTTCAGTATTTTATGATCATGTTTTTTTCACTTGGACAGTTCTGTTATCCTTCTACAAAATGGGGTGGGACAAGATCTGGATTTTGACCAAATTTAGCACACAGACTGAAAACCTGCTTAGCAAAGTAGTGTAATATATTTGTGGCAAAGAGAAGTGGTGCAGGCATTGTTTTATGTATGCCACTGGTTGGGATAAAGTAGTTTCTGGTTTGGTTTTAAGTGAATTAATTCATCACTGTTGTAACTTTGGGAGGTAAGGAAAAAAACCACATTGGTATTTATTGCACACTTCAAGTAGACTTGTACTAAGTTTATGAAGGGAGAAATGTACAAGTATTCAGGTTAGAACTGGTAATAGGATATAATCATGAAGTTTTCATGTTAGTTTTTTGATAAACATTACTTTTTTTTCAACAGACCTCTTGGAGGTGCAAGCAATGGAGGACGAGGCAAACCAAGTGCAACCCCCACATGAGATGCAGGTGCCGAACTCTGACAGCGGTTATGTGTGGCACGTCACTGACATGAATCGACTGCACCGCTTCTTGTGTTTTGGTTCAGAAGGTGGTACTTACTGCACCAAGGAGCAGAGGCTGGGCTTTGAGAATGCAGCAGCTTTAATGAGACTGGTTGAAGAAGGCAGAGGTTGTGAAGTTGTGCAGGAAATAAAGACATTCAGTCAAGAAGGCCGAACAGCAAAACAGGAGCCCTTGCTTTTTGCGCTTGCGATCTGTTCACAGTGTTCTGATGTGAAAACAAAACAAGCAGCATTTAAAGCTGTTCCTGAGGTGTGTTGTGTACCAACTCATCTCTTTACTTTCATCCAATTTAAAAAAGATTTGAAGGAGGGCATGAAGTGTGGCATGTGGGGTCGTGCACTGAGGAAAGCTGTAGCAGATTGGTACAATGGAAAGAATGGCATGGCTGTTGCTTTAGCAGTTACAAAATATAAACAAAGAAGTGGTTGGTCTCATAAAGATCTTCTGAGATTGTCTCACCTGAAACCTGCCAGTGAAGGTAATGCATTTTCATCCATCTGATAATACTGTATTTCAAGCATGTAATATTAACAGCAGAATGATTTTGGAAACATGAACACCACTGTTATCCCTCTTAGGGACCAAGTTCATGCCAGGTGCGCGTAGCCAATAACCAAACAGAGTTGGAATAAAGGTCTCTGTTTCAGTTCTGCACTGGATTGGATGCTTGGCTATTTGCAAAGCAAGCACACCCCTGAGTAGGAGTGTGGTTGGTTGTAGGTAGCTGTTTACAGAATTATTTCTCTTTACTGTTTCTAATTGGTTATTCTGTTTCATCTTTAAAACATGCATATTATAGGGCTAGAAGATAGTACATCTGGGAGGGAATAGCTGCTGTCATATTCCCATCTCATTTCCATACAGTGCAGTAAGTTTTTTAATGTGTTAATAACCTTTATTGTACCTAAAGGTCCCTCACTGGTCATTTTCCCTTCCTTTTTTGTTGATGTTGGCTTATTATCATGTACTTACTTGTATTCAGATTGTTTGCAACTTCACTTGTTTTTTTACTTTTGTGATCAAATGTTTATACTTAGTGTGGAATGATGATTTCTTAACGATTGTATTGTGTAAATTACACTGTAAAAGTGTGAGGGGGCCATGTCAGAAATGTAACTGTCTGTCTTCAACGTAAAAGGTGTTTAGTCCTTGTTTTGCTTTGCTTATGTCAAGAGAAGGTAAAATAATAGAATACCTTTAATTTATTTGTCTACTTGCATATGCTGAAATAACACTTTTTCATTGATCAGGAAGAGTGATGGTTTAGAATGTGTTAGGCTCTTTACTTCCAAGGAGAATGACACAGTAAACAAAATAGTTGTTTTAAGTTGTTTGGACAACAACAACAAAAAAACCCAACAAACTGCTAACTTGTTTATTTGCTAGAGTGATAAATGTTAGTATAAAGATTGTAATCCTGCTTACAAAATATTTTTCTTTTCTGTAGGAGTAGCTATTGTCACTAAATACATCACCAAAGGGTGGAAAGATGTCCAAGAAGCTTATAAAGACAAAGCAGTTTCTGCTGAGACTGAAAAGCTTTTAAAGTACCTGGAAGCTGTGGACAGAGTGAAACACACAAAAGATGAATTGGAGGTTATTCATTTAATAGAGGAATATGGTCTAGTTAGGGAGCATTTGCTGACAAACCATCTGAAATCTAAAGAGGTAGGTAAACTTCAGGAGCTTTGTATTCTCTTTAGAGTAACGCTTCTTAGAGTGTTAAGTCAATATTTCAGTTTAAAAGGCAAAAAGAGAAAGCCTTTCTGCTATGTTTCCCAAGTTATTTACACAAGGGGCTATTTAAAAATAATACAAATCTTCATATATCTTGCACGTTTATTTTAAAATACACTTAAATAACATGCAGGTGTCTGGTTTGTACTTGGAGAATCTCATCTTGTTTTCCTTATTATTCTTTGATCATAGGTTTGGAAGGCGTTGCTGAAGGACATGCCCATTTCTGTTTTGTTGAGAAATTTAGGAAAGATGACTGCAAATTCAGTCCTTGAACCACGAGGTTCTGAAGTGGCAATAGTATGTGAAAGACTGCGAAATGAGAAACTGCTAAAAAAGGTAAAATAAATAAATGAATTAATTCATAGTCATTGCCAGCCTTTGGTTCTTAATCTCTTCCTAAGCTATTTCTTTAGGCAACCTCTTTATGAAATAAAGGAGGGTCTTCTTAAAAGAGTAAGCTACACATTTCTTAATCTGCGAGACTTGTTAATGGATGAAGCGTACTGACAGCTAGTATCTTAAATTAAGGCCATGGCAAGCTTTGCTTGCTGGGTTCATCCACTGTTCCTGTGTTTTGTAATTTAGAGACAGGAACACAATCCTAAAAAGTGAATGGAAGGCACTTTTATAGGATCCTAGGAAGTGAATGAAGTAATTAGCTTCTCCTCTGAGGGGAAAAGTGACAGAACAGGGAGACTTTCTCCTTTCCTATTGCTTTACTGTCCATCAGTGTAACACAGTGAGAGGGGCAGTAGTGTTCCCCAAAGGGGGGAAAAAAATCCTTAGGAATTTATTGGAGGACAGAAAGTCACTCATCTTCTCTCTGGTGGTTTTTTGAGTTAGGGAGACTAGTTTCTGCTGTTTGTTCTTTAATTTTATGTAATTACTGATGTACTAAAGAAAGGAATGCAAAGTGGTAGCAAAATACCTTGATAGAAGAAAGGCAAGGGACAGGCACTGTGATTTCCTAAGATTTTCTGCTGGTGATTAATGACTTGAATATGTCTGTGAGGAAGAAGATAACATGTTGATAAATCAGTAAAGCAAAGTTGTGATTTAAAACACTTATTATGCAGTGGCCACTACGTGAACTTCTCACAAACAATTGGAGCAAGCAGGTTTTGCATTATGATCTCATTTTTAGTTTGTGCTGCTTTTTAATATATTTTAGCAAGTTCAGGCTTCTGAAAACTTACTAACTTTGCCTACAGGGTAGAATACATCCATTCCATGTATTGGTTGCATTAGAAACCTATAAATCAGGACATGGAAGCAGAGGGAAGCTTTGGTGGCGTCCTGATGAAGACATTTTAGAAGCTTTAGATGCTTCATTCTACAAAACTTTTGAGGTATTGTAATTCTTCAATTTAATAGGCTTATTAAGAAGCTCTTTTTGTTGTTGTTCTGAAAGCTTATAAAAAAATATGTAAATGTTTACTGGGTGGGTAACAGTTTTCAAACTTGATAACTAAAATCTTAAGAGTGATGATTTTACGAAATGGAGGGGGAAAAATACTTTGCTTTTGGCAGTGCTATTTTCCTATAATGTTGTCCTGAAAAAAAAATAAATAAATAAAATGCATCTGGGTGGAAAGCAGAAGAAGGAAGAACAAATCAATAAATTATTTGTACACATTTTCATTTTTTTCCCCTTTTAGACAGTTGAACCCACAGGAAAACGTTTCTTAGTTGCAGTTGACGTCAGTGCATCAATGACCCAAAAAGTTCTGGGCAGTGTGCTGAATGCTAGCACAGTTGCAGCAACAATGTGTATGGTGAGGCATTAAACTTCTCTATTTGTAACTATGTTTCTGATACAAAGGTACTCTAAAGCTGGTTAGAAGTTAGGAGGAAGCTGCTGTATAGTATTCTTTTGGGTTCCGAAGACATGACAGTGTGCTGTACTGGTAGATCTAATGCTTGAAGCTACCGGTAACCGATTTCCAGTTCTAATCTGAGTGGTTAAGGTTGCTTTTTCACTCAACTTAACTGAAAATACTTAAAAAAAACAATTCAGAAGCATTGATAATTTAATACAGATTGGATTAAGAAAAGTTGATCTTTGCATTTGAACTATCAACAGTGCCTCTGTACCACGATCCCTTTTGCCTCTGTTTGATATATAAGCACATAAGAAACTTTACAATTAGAGTGGAACTTATTTTTTCCAAATATGTAGTATTTTATGTCAGAAAAGGGGGAGAAGAAATAAGGAAATATGTTTAGTTATAACAGCTCTCTAGCTCAGATTTTTGCGTTGTTTACTCACAGTAACATTACAGAATATTTAAAGTGTAGGGTGAAGCTTTAGTGTGTTTGAGGAGTCGCACTCACTTAAATAAGGACTTAAATAAAGATACGGAATGTATTCACCAGGGAACATCTTGATTCAGGCATTAAAAATTCTGAATAATTAATTTGTTTTATTGTCTTCCTCTTTCTCAGGTTGTAGCACGTACTGAGAAGGATTCCCATATTGTTGCCTTTTCTCATGAAGTGGTCCCTTGCCCTGTGACAGCTGATATGACCTTACCTCAAGTATTAGTGAAAATGTATGATGTATGTAAAATAAAGAAATAAATAAAATAAAGAAGAAAATAAAGTGCAATTAGGAAATTGCCTTCCCTAACATCAGAGTTTAGGGGTTGCAGCAATTAACAAATTACATTGCATTTCATTTTGTTTGCAATCACTTATAGTATTGTGTTTAGTCCATATCTATATAGTAAAACACTGGAATTTTTCCCTCCCTTTTATTTAGGGGAAGCTCAACAAGAGTGATTCTTTCAACTTCTGAATGTTAAATAATGACATTGCCAATGGCATTGGTGGATCACAATGCTTAGTTTGAAAAGAGTAAACAAAAAATTGACAGAACAGAAGTGAATTGAATGAGTGAACTGTTGTTTAACAAGGAAGCCTCCAAATATAACAAGCCACAAAGCTTACCTAGAAAGCAATTTTTCCATGGCTTGCTAATTTCTGTAGTAATGTGTTCTGTGTATGCTTTTTTTTTTTCCCTTTAAGATTCCAATGGGTACCACTGATTGTTCCCTTCCAATGATATGGGCTCAGAAAACACAGACAGCTGCTGATGTCTTCATTGTATTTACTGATAATGAGACCATTGCTGGAAATACTCATCCTGCAGCAGCTCTTAGAGAGTACAGAGAGGTAAATAAACTTTGGAGTGCTTGCAATTGATCAGTGCAATACAATGTAAATGCCACTGCTATCCATGTTTTAGAGACTTAACAAGTTGTGGCTGTTTGCAGTAAACAATAATCCATACTGTTTAAAAAATGATATATTCTTGATTTATATTGAATTAGTGAAAGTAATTGCGTGTATTTATCAGCACTGAATTACTAAGAGGATTTGTGATTAATCTTTACTTTGTCATTCAGTGAATATATGAATTTCTGCATTCTATATGTAATTATCTAATAATTATACAAATAAGATGATTATCATAGGAAGTTCTTAAATGTGTTTCTGTGAGCTTAGTGTTATTGTTTAACTTTGTTCTCTGCATTAGATTCCCCCCATATAAATGACGTAATGAAGATAAAGGTAGTAGGGAAATTCAAAAGAGTGAGGTGGTAGTATCCTGTGAAGAAAGCCCTATATATTTTAAAGGGGCTGTTTGAGCTGTGCAGCTTCAAGGTTTGGAAAATGGAACTAAGAAAGACCTTCTTAGTAGCCCACTGCTATTAAAATTATGACTTGAACAGCAAACAATCTTTCATGCTTTAAGGGAAGTGTTTCTAAATGAATATATTTTAAACTACAAACACAACTGTGAAAGGAATTTCTCCTTCATATAATATTCACTCATTTGAAATTAATACCAAAATCTTTAACTTGCCTATTGAAACTCTACATGAGTTATTTGTAGAGATTAGCTCTCATGCCTGCATTTATGCTTTTGACAGCGAGTTTCTGTACTCTGATCTTCATAACACTTGCTTTACCTTACACATCACTAACCTGCAGGTTCAGCTCATGCAGTTGAATTGTTTAGACCACAGCTGTTTTAGCTGTTCAAGCAACTTTTTGAAATCCTTGCCTTAGAAAAAAAAAAATACACTGTCTTATATTAGATGATTGATTATTGTTATCACCCAGATCTCAGAATGAACTTCAGAATAGCAAACGCAGTGCTGATGTTTGTAGTGATCTGTGAATCTTTATTGCAGGAAAGTTTTGCTAATATCCTTTATTGTAGTTACTTCATTTCATTTAAATGTAACTGATGTTTCTGTTGCAACTTAGTGTTAACAGGCAGTCTGCAATTCTTGTTAAACGTCTGGTTTCTATCAGGTTCTATGCCTTTTCAGGCAGGGGCTTATGTGTGTAAGATTTGGCCGCAGGCATGTTTCAGTTACTGTATGTGCGTGCTCTGAAAATATCTTTTTGTTTTTTTCTCTAGAAAATGGGTATTCCTGCTAAGTTGATTGTATGTGGAATGACATCAAATGGTTTTACGATTGCTGATCCAGATGACAGAGGCATGTTGGATATATGTGGTTTTGATGCTGGAGCTTTGGATGTTATTCAAAACTTCATTTTGGATTTTATTTAATTTTCTAGGCATCTGTTCTTCCCAGTGGGTCCATTGCTGGCAACAGACTTCACCCTGGGAACCCCTAGCCAAATGTACTTTATTAGAATATGGCACATTATATACATATCAAAATGTTACCTTTTTGTGAAAGGAAAACAAGAAAAGCAGATGAGAAATCACTTTTCTCCTTTTTCCTGTTGCACAAAAGTTAAAATAACAGTGGAAAGTTTGCTAAAAGTTACAGGGTTACACAATTTGTAATTTAATTTCATTAATAATACATTATAAATACTGAGATTTCCCCTCCTTCTCCCCCCCATTGCCGTGTAATGGTTGTTTACAAGAATAAATTAATGAATTACTCCTTGGATGGGGCAGGAAAGCAAAGTGGCTTTAGTTTTTTAATAGTACCAGTTTAACAGCAGCTTAGTTGACTCATTTTTCTTTGGGCCTTTTTTTGATCTTTGTATTTTCAGCAAATTACTAAGGTTCAGCAGTTTCCATTGTCATACTTTGGGTCTATAAAAAAAGCATTTTCTGGCACACGTGAGACCGTGTAACTGTGATGCAATATAAAAGTTACCCAGTGAAATTTCATGCTGATGAACCTGAAAGTGGAAGAGCTCATGCTAAATCTTCTAGCTGGGGTATCTGAATTTTCAAGAAGAAAATAATTCTCCTTAGAGAGAGGGGTAGTTCCTGTACAGTGCAGTTTCAGAAGCACTGTTTTAGAATGTGTGCTTTGGAGAAGATGTTACAAGCTTGCTGGTAGTGAAAGGTGCTGGAAATGTCTGGGAAACCACATTCAGATCTTACTGTAACTTCAGACAGCAAGGAAGATCATTGAGTGCATGCATCTCAGCCTACTCTTGAGAGCTGAGTGCTAACAACTAGAAGCAAATAACTACATTTTCTTCAAAAGAATGTATTCAATGATACGTAAATAATCTTCTTAATGAGAATACTTCGTTTTTACAATCTTTTTGTAGATTAACACTACTTCTGATTTCTTAAATTAATTCAATCTAATGCTTTTTGAAACTACCTCCAGTTTATAGTGACCAATTCTTAAAGACTTTTATGAGATGTACAGTTGCCTCATGTTCTCAGAATCTTGTTTAGGAAGTGACTGAAACTAGATATTTTTTTTTTTTAATTCTGATAGTAAGAGTGTGAGGAAAGGAGAAACCTAGTGAATATCTTAGCACTTCAGAACAGGAACTGATAGCAATTCTTGTGTTTATGTATTTAAAATGGTGTGTATGTGTTTATAGATGTGTGTATGGGGGGGAAGTTAAAAGATCTCTTTGGGAGATCATAGTCTTAGTTTTTTCAGTGATGGTTTTACCACTTCTCCTTAGACATTTGTCAGTCTCGTTTATGATAATTCTGACTATATTAAATGGTGAATTTGGTGTTAATTTGAAAATAATTTTGGTTTATAAAAATAACTCAACTGTGGTAAATGACATGCTAGGCCATATTTTTCTGCCTAAAAATGCAAGTTTTTAAATGTAAAATTCAAGTTCATATTATACTTTTTATACCTCTAATTATGCCTCCTACATATTGACTATAAATTCAAAGCTTGTGTTCTGTAGGATGGATATCTATTTGGTGCTATATAAAATATGAGATTATCTGTTTCTGAAGATATTCTGCTACAGACTTATGCTCTACCATAACAAATCAAAATGGTGAAGGAATCCTTTTCTGACATTAAGAAACAACAGGATTGTTTTAAATCCATGGCTTAAAGAGGAGATGGTAGGTGTTAGTTTTCAGGGAACATGAATTGAGTTACTTCTGGATTATTACTGCTGTTATGATACAACTCTGTTAAAATGCTTGAAGAACACAGGGCTTCCACCAGCTGGTCAGGTAACATACAGAAACAAACAAGTGTTCCTGCAACTAACTAACCAAATTGCACTTTGAGTTTGAAAAAGCAATTTAGCCATTTACTGTGTAAAACTTCTTACCAAGTGTAGTCTCCTTTCAAAATAAACATAATAGGTATGAGAAGTGAACTTAATTACATGTTAATTATTTCAAGTAAATGCACTGATGTTTTGGAAATATTTTTGGTAGTAATGTGTTTTAAATGCGATCATGGACAAACAACTGATGTTTCCTATTAAGCTAGAGATGTTGAAAATAACTGATGGCTGAGTATCTGTTGCAATTACTTTTGCTTATTTGAAGTAGTATTTGTGAAGTAACTGGAAATGTGTTGAACTAAATACGGAATGAGAAATTTAAATTGGTATTTCAAGTAACTTTTGGCAGTTAATAACTAATCTTACCTGCAGTAAATGTATGCAATTAACAGTGATTGAAATTACAGTAGTTTTGCAACTTCGAAAGCGGTTCCAGTTCAAAATGCAATTCCTTTAAATACAAGGAAGGTGAGGTTTTTCAGTAGAACTTGTAAAAAAAAAAATAAAAAAAATGTAGCTCTCTGGATCTGTTGATGCTAGATATAGTTACCCATGGTGGAGTACATAATATGCCCCTAAATATTTACCTTAACTCCATACCACAAAATCTTAGAATATTGTATGTGGTGGTTGTCCAAAGTAAAGCTAGCACTGTTGAGATTGTGTTGTCATCTGCTCCTCTGAAGTTTGTACAGAGATGGAAAATTGAAGTAAATGCTTGCAGCTGAAACTTGGTGGTGTGCTGAGCCCTGTTCCTACTGTCTTGTTTCTGGGGTTGTTGTTGTCTCACGTGAAGTGGCAGAGGAATGATGCTGGATTTGCCTTTTCCATAGGGAAAAGCTGATGTTTTTTTTATTTGCACATGTGCTAGATATTGGGAGGACAGTATGACTTATGTGCTGTAGTATTAATTTCTCCTATAAACTGGTCATCTCTGAAATGGTACCTAAACATGTGAAGGGGCAGCAATTACTGTGATGTGCTCTATTTCTTTTTTGATAAGAGCTAAGACGAAATTGTGAAATGTGAATTCAATATAAGATAACCTACCCTTTCACAAAAGAGGAGACAAGACTCTTTCAGGTTAATAGTGGCTTTTGCATTGGAGGAACACTGACTAAGAGGATGAAAAATGGGGCTGTAACTGTACGCTGGAGTTTACCAGTAAAATAGAACAGGAAAGAGTTTAAAGATAGTGAAGTTTAGAATAAACATTTAAAGAAAAAAAAAATCTGAAAGTATTGCTGGAGTCTGGGTGAATGCAGATTTCCTGATGTTTGTCACCATTAACAGGCTTTCAGTTTGACTGTCATTTCACTGTGACACCCTAATAATTCTTAGTCTTAGACATAATAATCTACTACTTGTAATGTTCAGGCACTTTGCCGTTAAGAAAAGGATCTAATGGTTGGAAGCACAGCACAAGTGGAATGTTCATCTCTGAGAAGGAGTTGTAACCAGTGGATGTCGGAGGGCAGGTTTCTTCATTGCAGTGATGCACTCAAGAATATAGAAGATTTCTAAACATGACGCAGTGTGTCACCATTGCATAATGAATAAAGACAGTTGGAATTTTGCCAAGAATTAGAATTTTGTGCCAGGAATTTTAAAGCAAGGGAGAGTAGGGTTTGGGATGCTTGTAGAGCCTGATTACATTGGAGCTTCACCTAAAATTCTCTGTGCTTAAAAAAGAAGCCTAACAGTTGGTGTAGATGTGAAGCTAGCAGGGCTTGACTAATTGCCCAGTATGTGTTGGTCACTAATAACTGTCCACAAAGTGACTTGCTGCTTTAAACCACAGTTAATTAACTGTGAGGGCAGGATGTTGTTCTCTTTAGTTAACTGTTTTTTAATTGGGGCCATAAATACCTATTTATGGAAATGGCTTTGAAATGCTATCCAACAAAGTATGTGTCCTTAGCTTAAGAAGTGACCGGTCATTTTGGAAATGTATTTTAATAATGACTCCAACTTTAAAATCACTGGGAAAATATTCTCTCCATTGGAAGATGCTGTGCTGCTTAATCGTGTAGCTAACTTGTAGGCACCATGCCAGAAGCAGTAGTGTTGGTGCCATCTACTTTGGTTTTTGGATTACCCTTTTTTCTGTGCTCTGCTTTTCTCCATTCGTATTGGCTTTTTTCTACTTCCCATCATTCCTGTCACCCTGTGAACTTCGGTGTATACTTGAATCTCTCTTCACTACACGCTCTCATCCTTTCTCTCTTTTTTTTTTTTTGCCCATGTCCTGCTTTCTTGCTGCCATTGAGCATGATAGCTTAGCTAAGCAACTTATTCCAGAACTGATGTCATAGTACGTAATTCTAAAAGCTGGACAATATATTTTCCTTTCTTTCATTACATAAATCTCTAATAGAGTGATATTTGCTGTATCAATCAGATTTCGGGTTAAAAAAGTTGCAGAAATGACAGAAGTGTATCTTTATTCATTTAAAAACCCAGTGTCTGCCTTTGAAATTAAAAGGCACTATTTTCAGGAGACAGCCATTTAAAAATGGCTTTTCAAATGGAAGTCTTCTTTCTAGAATTAGTGCTGTGGGTGAGAGCTTTCCATTCTCTTAAGTTTCTGTTATCTGCAGAAGTAGGAAAACATGTCAGTGAATATTCTAGATGAATGGGCAGCTTCTTTGCAGTATTGAACATATTCAAAGAATACAATGTAGGAATAAACCCGAGCAAAAGTCACTCATCTTGCACTTGTAATCTTGTTTTTGAAGCATTTTGTCAGTTCATAGGTTTATTTAGCTATTTGCAGTGGTTCACAGTGTACAAACAGGTTGCAGGTAATTTTTTCCAATGACTTTATTGCTGACATGGTAGAGATTTCATTGTACCACAACACAGTACAGTGTACAGCACTGCCAAGTATGACTTAACAGGGAAATGGTAAAACAAGACTGTATGCTGCTTTGAGAGCTAAGGCTTCACGTTAGCTAACTTCAGCAGAAAGTGTGGAGTCTTTAAATTTGTGTGCTTACATTTGGATTTATGATTCTGATACTGTCAAGTGTGGTTTCTCTGGGTATTTCTGCATTCTAAATTTATATATTTGCATACATGTATGTGGTATGTTGTGAACTTTTACAAATGCTTTGTTAACAAATAATGAATGGAGATAGCATTTCCATTAAGCACAACTAGTTACAAATAAAACCTTTATTCCATTACATTCTCAAGTAAAAGTGTAGTTCTACTCTTGCAAAATAATCCTGTGGAGGGAGTGAGATAAGTGTTCACAGTTGTCTGCTTTGTGAAATAACATGGTTTGTTTCCAGCTTCTTAGGAGCATGGTATTTGAACTGGATGAGCCCTTATCTTAGTACAATTCCTATTACAGAGTATTTTATGGGTAATTTTTAACATTCGGATCCTAAGGGAACTATTATTGCAAGATAAACAGCTTTTGTTCTAGAGACAGTGCTAA
The DNA here is from genome assembly GCA_013399175.1 of Odontophorus gujanensis. Lineage (NCBI taxonomy): Eukaryota > Metazoa > Chordata > Aves > Galliformes > Odontophoridae > Odontophorus > Odontophorus gujanensis. Next base: position 320,185 of record VXAB01013896.1, read on the forward strand.
GTTAAAAAAACAAAAACAAATACAGAATTGTAATGATTGGTTTTGAATGCCTTCTGCCTTTTTTTTTTTTTGTTTCCAGAGTAGAACTACACTTTAGCTGCCATATAATGTTTAAACAACTTAAACATAACATGGCTTTGTGCCATTCAATAACAAAGGCACGGTCTTGCTGCTACTTTCTATGGGATTATACAAAATCAATGAGAAAATATTAGGAGGGGGAGCCTTAATACAGATGAAAAGAAGCATAATTAACCCTTTGAGTGCCTTAAGACATGATTTTCTGTAACAAAACTGGCACTCGTTGGGCTCTGCAGGCGAACAGCATGCTTTCTTGACTGTTGGAGTGGAATATTGCCTTAAGTGACAATGCCCTGAGACTTCTGAAATTTAGAACTCAAAGGGTTATTTTAAACTATTGTTTGGGGACTTTTTCTAACAGGGAACAAAATGAAAAATTCCTTTGCATATTGTTGCTATTTACATTATGGATTTGCAAAAATAAGGTGCACAATTATTGTTAACCTTGTCAGAAAACATAACTGGCGTAAGAATGACATGGAAAGGATACTTTGATACCAGCATATGTGCAAAATAAATTCCTTTATTAAATATCAGTTTAGGGAGAGATGCACATTTGTGTTTAACTTAATGAGTGTCTCTTTATAAACAAAGACTTAAGGTGATGATGAAACTAGAAAAATTAAGTAGAAATTGCAACAATGAAAACATTGTGTTTAGTTCTCTGATTACATGAATGAATGATGCACAGTGCAGACCAAAGTGTATACTGAACACCTTCTACAAATAACACTACTTAAATTTATTTCAGATCTTCCCAAAAGGGGAGCTGTCAAATTCAGATGATAGTCCTGCAATGCTGGTTAAATAAAGATCAGTGTAGAGCTTGAATTCCTTGAGGAGAGGCTGAATAAAAATCCTGGACTAGCGTTTTTGGTCTAAACTGTGCATCTTTAGTCGTGTAATAATCTCTTTTACTGAAGAAACAGGCATTTTCTACTGACATATGAACTTCCTTGAAATAATAAAGTCTTGGCATTGGTTGGTCTGGCTTTGGATGTACATTTTACTGAAACTGTTCAATTTAGGTTTTTTAGACATTTAACTGCAAGTTAATATTGCTAGTAAATTGCATTTTGACTGTAGTACTGAAGTAACTAAATAAACTCTATGCATATTAGACCTGTTTTGCGTGGCCTTAGTGTATAGCACTGAATGGTTCAAAACACTGTAGCTGCAGTTTAGGCAGTGGGTGGTCAGGCTACACCTAGAGGATATTTCTGAGTGATGGTATATAGACTGATATTTCTAGATGAAAGATGAAAGCATTTTTATCCAGTGATCTAAAAAAGCGTCTTTTCCCTTTTTACTGTACCAACTGGACTTACAGTTGAGTAGCTAGGTAGTCAGATGCTGAAGTTAGAGGGAGGCAAACAAAGTCAGACATCCTGCACCCTTCATCTCCAGGCCTGGAAGGAGAGAATCGCCTACTACTTCAATCCTCCACAGACATATATGACAAAGGAACTTTAATCAAAGGAAGTTGGCTGGATTAGGAAGACTTCTGTAGTTCAAACCTCTTCAGCAGATCTTAGTATACTTTGATACTACCAAAACCTAGCTGGTTTTAAAACAATAACTGACCCTTGGTAAGCCTGGGTCATTGTAGGTTTTGTTGGATTCTGATTAGATTGAGTGATTATACAAGAGAATGATGATGCCAACTGATTTCCCCTAATACCAGCCACCATTAAAAGGAACTGCTGCCATTGCCAGTGGACTTCCTCAATTGATTCTATGTTTGCATAACATTAATGACAATCACATTCTATTATAAATGAAATTACAATTGAATTTGCACAAAATATGGGGTATCAATGCTATTGAAAGAAAACACAAGCACAAGTGTGGGTACTGCTTTTAATATGAGGCAAAACCACGTGAACTAGTAATACAAGTAGTGTAGAAGTAGCATAACTTGTTAAAAGCTTTACATGGAGCAACATCACTACAAATTTGTTGCTTCATAATTCCTTTATAGTCATTAAACTGACCATGTGTGGTAGTGGTTGGAACAAAACTTAATTTGCAGAAAACAAAACAAAAAACACATACCAAAGCACCAGGCTTCTTCAGAACTTAACTCTGTACAGCTGAGACCTGAAGCATAGTGTGAGGATGCAACAGCAATAAACCGACATGATTATCTTAGACCAGGAGTTTCAAGAGATACATGTTAACCATCATTTTGTTTGTGGGAAAGCTGAGGGAAGACAACACAAATTCGTTGGTTCTGTGAAGTCTGTCAGAGAAACATCTGAGATCCAAAAAAGTAGAATTTGAAGCTGCTTAATCCCAGCTGATGCAGTACATCTTTGTGATCTTTTAAATTGTCTGAATTTTTACTTGTTTTATATAAAGGATAGCTAGGCTAAATAGTAGTTCCAGATTTTGTTTTCACTTGACACTGATGAATTAATGGAAGCAGCTTGCCTTCTTCATGAAGTCTCTGAGTATCTGTAGCGCCTCCAACAAAAGTACCATTAACAAATACCCTTGGGACCTGTCAAGAATGTGAAAATTGCATTAATTTCTTCTTCAAATAAAGACAAATCTAAGCAAACTCCATACACATGCAAGTACTGTTCAGTATGCTTACAAACTATACTCTCATCATGTGTGTGAATATATAACATACATACACAATATTTATGTTCTTAATACACATATTAATGTTTCAGTATTATTGCATAACTTGCATTTACAGAAGTGGAAGACTTAATTTGCATGCTCTCCTCAAAAGGAGGATTAAGTCACTGTATGGAAGATTGTAATAAGTTCTTTAAAATCGAGCCAGGTGAGGTTATATAAAATTAAGAAATTACAACATAGATGTTAAACACAGTGGAGTAAACATTCAGCTGAAAACTGAGTTTGATACTTAAGTCATCTATGTGGCATTACAAAAAAGAACATCTCTGAGATCTGAAGAGAAAGACAAGAGAGTACAGAACTCTCTTGCAGTTCCTTGGTTTTAATTTAGGAGCTTGCATCCCAAGTTTACTTGGCCCACCAAAAACTGACACCTTGAGATGGCTGCAACCTGTAGGGAAAATGTGTAATGGAAGTTCTTAATTTCCTTATTACATGCAAGAAGATACACTTACTGTTCTGCCACCTGTCATCTGTTCAAGAACGTCTTGGAACTGGCTTCCATTTTTATTCACATCCAGTTCTACAGCTGTGTAATTTACATTCATATCGTCAAAAACTTTTTTTGCCATTTTGCAGTAGAAGCATGTTGTTTTAGAGAAAATCACCACGCAGTTGTCCGAAATTATCTCCTGTATATTAAAAAAAATGTTCAAGTTAGTGAGTTGGTGCATTTTAACAGTATCCAACAATCGTGAAAACAAGTGGGAAGGTATCAACCTGCTATTAGAGTGACAAACATTTGGTAGGGGTAACTTCACAAGGATTAATTCCCAGTACTGAGAGCAGTACTGAGTTTGACTAGAAGTCTTAAAAAATAAATAAATAAAATATATATAAGGATACTGCATAGGAAGATCAGGTCCCAGCACTAGGGATAAACAGTGCATGACTTAATATCAATGTTATTATTAACCGATTATTAAGAAGCAGGCTTGATATGCAGAGCTACTTATGGCATCCCATCCTTAAAGGCGTTTGATGCCAGGCTGGCACGGCTCCGAGCAACCTGGTGCAGAGGGCCCAGTCCCCGCCTATGGCGGGGGGGTGGACCTAGATGACCTTAAAGGTCCCTTCCAACCCAAACCGTTTCTCAGTCTACTCGGAAGAGCCCTGAAGCAACCACACATTTCAGCAGTGGAGATCAGTAAATGAATCGCTTGTTACCTGTATCTGATTCACGGTAGCAGCGTCAGACAGCTGTACAGAGGTAGGCAGCCTATTTCCCATTCTAAAGCTGAAGAAAAATCTACGATTAACGCACGACACGCTCTGTAGCTCACAATGTAAAGGCTGGCCTCGTTCTGTTTCCTTTAATTTCTCCTTTAGGAGAACACCCCAAACCGTCACTTCCCCGAGAGAAACCCTTCACGTCTTTTTCAGCGGTAACATATACGTCAGCGTTAAACGTGGCACCGGGCTGCATCCAGCTCTCCCACCCCAACCTGCCCGGCTCCCACGGCGTGCACCCACCCGGGGACACCCCCAGCCACCGGCCCCTTCCTCTGCCCGGTTCCGGGACACCCCTCCCCCCGGGCCCCGACCCACGGGCCCCGCAGGCCCAGCGCCCTCTGCAGGAACATGGCGGCCGGCAGGAAGGGGCGGGGCTCCCACGCAGTCCCCACGGCGGTCCGCCACCGCTCTCAGGCCCCACCTCTTCTGAGCACCGCCCCGCGGGACGCGCGGCTGCCCGGCGTTCTGCCTGTGCCCGCCGTCCCTCAGGCAGAGGGCGGCAGGGTGGCCGTGAGAATCCGTTAGATTCTTAAGCCAGTTGCAAAGCGTCATCGTAAACCCGCGCGAGCACCTTCAACGGCGACGGGTTCTGTTTCTTCCCAACATCAAAGGCGGAGCGGAGCGGTTGCGCTCAGGCGTTCGGCGCGGGCAGCGCCGGGCCTGGCGTCCGGCGGCGGGGTCCTTCCTCGGCTGGCGGAGGGGCCGTGCCGGAGCGGAGCGGCGGCGGCCGGCGGCCTCGGGCGAAGATGGCGGACGTGCTGAGCGTGCTGCGGCAGTACAACACGCAGAAGAAGGAGATCGTGGTGAAGGGCGACGAGGTGATCTTCGGCGAGTTCTCCTGGCCCAAGAACGTCAAGACCAACTATGTCATCTGGGGGTGAGCGCCGGGGACGGCGGAGCGGCGGGCGGCCGCCGTCGCTGGGATGGGGCGGACCGGGCCGGGCCGGGC
>VXAB01013897.1:6595-22018 GCA_013399175.1 Odontophorus gujanensis
CTTTCTTTCTTCCTTTCTTTCTTCCTTTCTTTCTTCCTTTCTTTCTTCCTTTCTTTCTTCCTTTCTTTCTTCCTTTCTTTCTTCCTTTCTTTTTTCGGAATATGTCAATTCACACATTTTAGTTGTGTCTTACTTTACTCCACTTTTGGAGAAAGACAGCCAGAAGTGACTTGACTTTGAGGTAGGGTAAGGCAGATTTTGTACTGAATTGCACGCTTGTTATTCCACTGGAGCCAATGTTTGTGTATCTGCAGACAACAGTCAAGTTGTCAACACTTCGTGGCTGCTTTGTACAAATACATGCACACATTTGTATTCCTTTGAAGGCTTCTCTTTCAAGGCCTTGCCTAATTTTAAGTTACAGCAAGTCTATCCTACTTAAATAAATTTATCATTATTCCATCCCAGCCTACAAAAAATATGCAGGGTCAGTAGTACCAGCAGACTGAGTCTGCATAGGTGCTGGAGATTAAAGGTCACGAACAAAATGTTATTCCTGATAAATGAAATCTTCCACTGCTCCTTCCATTTCTCTGTGAAAAGGGGAGGCTTTCAGAGTTGTATGTGCAGACTTGTAGAGTTAAGAGGCCACCTGCTCTATAAATGACAAGGAGAAAATAATGAATTTAATACTAGTTGCATGTTAATACATTACGTGATGACCTTTGCAATGAGATCTGATCATAATTTGCAAAAAACTCATGTGTGATCACTTGAAGTCTTATTTAGTAACATCTGTGCAATCTATGAATGAGTCCAACCTAGTGTTATATATAATACTTATAATGGGATTCTGATAGGCATCTCTCCCTCTCATAAACCAAGGAAAGATTTTCTCACTGTTCTTTCCAACCAGGTAACTGTTACTAAATTTAATGTGTGCCAAAAAGTAATATTTTTTCTTGTTCTAATAATTGAAAGAGTTGGAAAAAACAATCTCTTGGTATTTATGGATTATAATCAATTACAAGCAGTAGAACTAGTGGGAGGAGCTAAACAGGTTTTTGTTGTTGTTGTTGTTCTTTTTTGTTGTTATTTTTATTGTTAACTCCAATAAATTTTGTAGATAGATAACATTTACCCATAGGCATCTGCAGTTATTTTGTGTACACTTGTTATCAAAACTTTTTCACATGTATTCTAAAGTATTTGCATACTACATGGGGCTGCGTATGTCAGTTGTATGAACAAAGAATACATATTAGCCTAAGAAAGGGTGTAAGGTTCAAATCCATGATTTTGATAAAATCATTACTTATTCATCATTCGAACCTATGTAATAGGTTTGAAGCCATGGAACCAGAGGGGGAGGTGAGTGAGGATGTGGTGGGAGGTCTCCCTGTGAAGTTGTCCAGGGTAAGGTGGTCAGCTCCACACCTCAAGACTGTCTCTGCCAGGAAAGAAAGGAGGTTGATTGTCATAGGCAGCTCCCTTCTGAGAGGAACAGAGGGCCCTATATGTCGGCCTGATCCTACCCATAGGGAAGTATGCTGCCTCCCTGGGGCCCAGGTCAGGGATATTTCTAGAAAATTCCCCAGTCTGATCCGCTTCTCTGATTATTATCCTTTATTGGTAGTTGAGGTAGCGATAAGGTTGCTGACAGAAGCAATCTGAGGAGAGAAGCTAATTTACTAAATAAGAAATCGGTATACAAAGTAACACAATATAATTGAATTGAAGCTAATAAATCAAATAAAATGAACAAGAGAGAGTGTCTGATAAACCGAAGGCCTTACACTAAATGCTGAAGGCGGGATGGATACTGAGCACCTGCTTCTGGGTCAATCCAAAAGGGAAGAGCCAGTGTCTTGTGACACACTAACAGTTTTTATCTTTCTCTCTGAGTGGAAAACAGAAAAATACAAAGCAACATAAAGTCCTCTGGGGACATTCACAACCTCACTGGGTAACCTGTTCCAGTGTCTCACCACATTCACAGTAAAGCATTTCTTCCTAATATCTAGTCTAAATCTATCCTTTTTCAGTTTAAAGCTGTTTCCCCTCATCCTGTTGCAACCTGCCCTTACAAAAAGTTCCTCCCCAGCTTTTCTGTAGGCTCCTATAGGTACTGAAAGGACGGTATAAGGTCTCCTTGGAGCCTTCTCTTCTCCAGGCTGAAGAGCCCCATCTCTCCCAACCTGTACTCATAGGGGAGGTGCTCTAGCCCTCTGATAATCTTTGTGGTCCTCCTCTGGACCTGCTCCAACAACACCGTGTCCTTCTTCGTTTGTGGGTGGTGGTAGAATTTGCCTCCTCAGGGATACACGAAAGCTGCCTGGATATGGTCTTTGGCAATTAGCTCCAGGTGAATCTGCATGAGCAGGCATTGGACCAGATGACCTCTGGATTCTCTTTGGATATCAGACATTTTGTGGTTCTGTGATTTATATGCTTAAGATTTTATGTTTTACAAAGAAAGGCAGAAAAGTGACAAGTAAAGGAACTAAATAAGTTTGGTTTGGGGGAATATATGGAAACAGAATCACAGTATCACAGAATTGCAGGGGATGGAAAGGACCTCGGAAGACTCTCAAGTCCAAAATCCCTGATACAGCAGGTTTCCTGCAATATGTTGCAGATAGGCAAGCCTCTTGGATTAATAATCTGAAAACACACTAATTTGAGCACAGTTCATGAAATCCAGAGCCTTTTGGGGTTTTAAATAGGTATAAATAAGTGGAGAGGGTTTTTTTTCTTTTCATTGTTGTTTTCTGCACTGTTCCTGAACAGTATGAAATATTTTTATGGTTGAAATTGTGAGGCACAAAGACTTCCTACTGCTGTGAACACTGTCAAGAACAGGTCAGATTGACCCAGTACAATTTAGTGTTGTGAGGGATTTTAGAAGGAAAATTATCAGATGCCTGGTTCTCATTTTGCATTGCTAAGATTTTATGTCTGTTTCTTCTGCTTACTGCCTGCTAGAGAGAGAATAACAATATTTTCCATTAGTACTTATATGCACAATGCTGTTAGAACCCTCTCTGCTCTTCCTCTCAGTGCCAAACCTGAGATAAACATTTTCTTTTTTACAAATGACAGAAACAAGAAATCATCTCCCTGCCTCTATTGCCACATGCAACAGTAGGAGTAGTTCAGAGCTCCAGCAAAGATTGCTAATGAAAATAGTTATTTGCCTTACGTGGTTGGTGGGGGGTGGGTTATAAGGATTGTGTACCATGTGGGCAGCAAGCAGGGAGATAAAACTGTAGTATGTTGCCATTAACTGCTAATTGGACTGTAGTCCAGCACCAGTAAAACTATCCCTTGAAAGTGACTTCTACCAATGTCTGTTTTTCTCTCATCCTTTCCTTGGACTGCGTGCAAAACAGAGAAACCAGGAACAAGGGGGAAAAGCAGCAGCATATGTTTTCCCTTCCATCTCATTGCATGAAATAATGACTCAGATTGCATGTAAAGAAAACCCAAGGATAATGGGGAGAAATGAGTGTTGGATAGCCAAGGGATAACTTCCCCCTAGGTAGTATTTCTTTCAGTCTTTCCAGGTAATAATAAACTGTTCCCTTCTGGCTGCAGTACTCTCTTTTTACCTAAGTTGGTCTGCCTTTCCTCAGAAGCAGTCATATTAATACATACTGGATCTAGTAATGTGACATTCAGTAATTTAATGGAATATATAATTTCACTTCCTGGCTATAGGCCAAGGTAGGACAACTTCCAGAGGCAGGGGACATGCAAAATGTCACTGATGGACTAGGTGATGCAGAGAATGAATGAGAACAAGCATTCTCAGGGTAAGACTTCCTTGTGGGACTCTTATGAACTGTGTCCCAGGCAAGGTTTCCTGGTAGGAGGTCTTTTAAACCACGATAGACAAAATTTTAAAACCTGCTGTCTTAGTACTTAACTCCACCTCAAAAGCATGAGCATTTGATTATTGTTTCAAAATATTCCTTGAGATGAGGAGGGAATAAAATAAAACAAATTGTTAACTTGCAGAGAAGCCTCACTGAAGTTGTTTTTAGTAATGTAATGCTCATGTCAATCAGTGTATTTTCAGCTTTGTTCAGTCTCATTAGGTAACATGTTGTCAACAAAAATAATATCGTTTCAGCACCAAGAGCTTTTCCTGTGATTATCCAAATTCTGTTAATAATGTCTAAAGAATGGGTTCGCTGTTGAGTTTTACTGTTGTAATATCACGGAATCACAAAATCACAGAGATGAAGGGGTTGGAAGGGATCTCTAGGGATCATCTAGTCCAACCCCCCTGCCAAAGCAGGTTCCCTACACCAGGTTGCACAGGTAGGTGTCCAGGCAGGTCTTGAACATCTCCAGAGAAGAAGACTCCACAACCTCTCTGGGCAACCTGTGCCAGTGCTCTGTCACCCTCAATGTGAAGAAGTTCTTAATGTACGTTTGTGCAGAACTTCCTATCCTTCAGTTTGTGGCCTTTTCCCCTCATTCTATCACCATGCACTGCTGAGAGGAGTCCAGCCTCATCCCTTTGCCTCCCACACCTTAGATATTTATAGACATGGATGAGATCCCCTCTGAGTCTTCTTTTTACAACACTGAACAGACCAAGGTCTCTGAGCCTTTCCTCATGTAAGAGGAAGGGGCTCCAGGCACTTTATTATCTTTGTGGCCCTCCTCTAGACTCTTTTGAGGAGATCCCTGTCCTTTTTGTACCGTGGAGCCCAGAACTGGACACAGTATTCCAGGTGAGGCCTCACCAGGGCAGAGTAAAGGGGAGGATCACCTCCCTCGACCTGCTGGCCATGCTCTTTCTAATGCACCCCAGGATGTCGCTGACCTTCTTGGCCACCAGGGCACACTGCTGGCTCATGGCCAACCAGTCATCCACACATATTTGTGCATGGTTGGGGCATACATTTGAAATTCCCTGATCTGTGTTACCTCTTGTATTACTCAGGGTACAGTTAGATGAAGTAGGTAAGGATTGGTAGTTGTTAAAAATTCGTGGGTCTTCTACAGCATGTCTCCAGCTGATTTGTCAATAGTGTTGATTAAATGAGTATTAACAGACTTCATGATCAGTATTACTCTTGCTACTGTTCAGTCTTGACTTAAGATTACAAGGAGCTGAATTGTGGTTATAAAAGTACAAAGGTATAGCTGAAAAATGTAGAAGTGACCTAAACTGCTTGATCTGTTAATTACAATGATGTGAATAGGGTTCAAAAATAACTAACGAAAATTTCTGCCTAAACTGTTTTCTTCTTGTTCTGCCCATTCCTATTTCTTGCTGATTGATATCCTCTACTGTACAGCAAGGCAGTGAAACAACTTAACAAAGGGAATTGAAAAATGTACATACAAATTCCTAGCATGGCTTTTTAAAATCTGAAAACATTCATTGTGGATGACAACTATGTTGTTTCATCTAAACCCTAACCTGAATTTCTGTATATGTTTATCTCATTTTTGCACTCTTAATTTAACCTAAGTTCTTTACATCTCTTCCCACATTTTCTAATTAAAGAGACATTTCCAAAGAGCCCACAGTGTCAGTCATAATTAGTATACTTTATTTCCTGTATTACAGTTACCAGACAGAATGTAGTGCTATTGACTGGATAACTGAACTACCTGAAATATACCGGATCATCTACATAATCAGACTGTCCACCATAGACCAGAAAAACAGTCAGTACTCATTTGCTTCTCTTGTGATATTTCCCTCTGATATTTCTGGCACATAAGATAAGGTGCATATACATATGATACAGTGTACTTGACATGAATGTTCAAGACGTACTTCAAAGTGAAAGCTCTGCCAGAACAAAGGTAAAGAATGCTTGCCTTCTTAGGAGCAGGATGTATGTCTGAATTTCAGGGTTCTTTTTCTCTGAAAATAATATTGCAATACCTTGTCAGAGTTGAAATCTGAAATCAGCTGGAATCATGCAGTGGTCTTAGAGGTTTCCTTGTTGTTCTGGGTAATTATTGATTTAAAGGGGGGCACATACCAGAGGAGTTTTCAGTCTGAGTATTGTAATAACTTCTTTTTCCTTTCTCTTTTCCTCATCCTTTAATTTTCTGTTTTCTCTACTTGTCAATGCCCTGAAATATGACCAGTTATCTTGAGGGTTCTGTACAGTACCCAAGGTAAAGAAATCTCTGATACTATTGAACCAAGGCTTGCTTTACAGCCATCATTGTATCTCTTTTTCTTTCCTTATTTGGACAAGGAAAGGTTAGGTATCATATCCACTTCTCCATTTTTATCTCATCATATGAGCTGTCACCAGCAAATGCCTGACAGCCTTGAAGCACTGTCAGATTTTCTTGTAGTTCAAGGTCAGGGAGAACACATTACATACCTCTGAACTTCTGAGTTAGCCCAGGAACTCTCCCATTCCACTCTGGGGGCTTTGGAAACAGCATAGACTTGTGGTTTTGTACACACATTAAAAAGTACACATTACAAAAGATGTGACCTTCTGAATTTCTTTAGCTACATTCTTAGAATGATTCTCATATTAGCCACAGTGCCTTCTAAATCACCATGGCTCTGAGTGATATTGAAGATATTCATAAACAAGGTTTTTGTCTTTGTATCATACTCAAACATCATCAGGTGGTCTGGTGGTATATCCCATAGAAGTTTCTGTAAATATAAAAAATAAATCCTTCATTGCAGTTTTAACATTGCTGTTATGTCTTACGACTTGAAAGATTTGAAAGAGAGTAAGAATTATATGACATTGCTGGAAAGGGGAAAGGGCAGGATTTGTAAGGTGGAAAGATCTTATTTAAAATGAAGTATCTTAAGTCAGATGACAGGACCTTACTGAAGAGAAGAAACAAATGCATTTTAAACCACACAGATACATTCCTCATCTAATGATATGTCCTTGTATAAAGTCTTCTCTCAAAGTCTAGGGTCCCTAGGGAAATTTTTACTGGCAATGAAGTAAGTGCCTGGATATGTTAGTCAATCTGCAGAGGATGAGTATTTTATACTAGAAAGAAAAATATATATTGGCGCTTTCATGTCATTCTTACGCTGTAGTTACATGTCATTTTCGTATCAGTGACAGTGAGATACTACAAAACACAATTGCAGAGGGGAAGAATAACCCAGATAATATTGGAACTTCTACCTGAAGAAACTCATTTATGAACTGCTGATGAATGAGTTTTTTACAGGAATACTGAGGTAGTCTGACATTCAAATTTGTGACAAGGACACTCCTAGTGCAAAATTCATGTATTATGCATATTAGTGAAGAATGGAACGAAGATAGGTAAATCATAGAATCAAACATAGAATCACAGAATGACTTGGGTTGGAAGAGACCTTAAAAGTCATCTAGTTCTGTAAGTGGGGTTGCTGCTGACTAGATCAGGATGGTCAAGGCCCCATCTAACCTGCCCTCAATCTACTCCAGGGATGAAGCATCCACAGCTTCTCTGGGCAGCCTGTTCTGGTGCCTCATCACCCTCTGAGTAAAAAAATTACTCCTACTATCAAATCTAAATCTCTCCTCTTTTAGTTGAAAACTGTTCCCCCTTGATTGTACTATCACTACCTCCCTATGTAAAAAGTTGGTCTCCCTCCTGTTTATAAGCTCCCTTTAAGTACTGGAAGGTCTTAATGAGGTCTCCCCAGACCGTTTTCCTCTCTAAGCTAAAGAAGCCCAGCTCCCTCAGCCTTTCGTTATGGAAGTGGTGCTCTGACCTTAACCACCTTAATGGCCCACTTCCACAGATCCACGTCTTTCTTCTTTCTGGACACACTACTCCAGATGCAGCCTCATGAGGGTGCAGCAGAGAAGGAATAATCACCACCAGTCACCAATTGGTGATTGGCATTAATAACTATGTGTCATTTTTTTTCCTCTAAATCATCATCAGCATACTCTTTGAAGAACACTGTTTTTCTTGTGTGTGTATTTTTATTTTTTTATTTTATTTTATTTTTTGTAGTGGGACTTCTAACAAGGTGATGTTAATCTTAGAATCACAGCATCATAGAATGGCTCGGATGATGACCTCAAGGGTCATCATGTTCCAACCCCACTGCCACAGGCAGCGGTACCAGCCGCTAGATCAAGCACTAGACCAGAGTGCCCAGGGCCCCATCCAAATTGACCTTAAATACCTGCAGGGACAGGGAATCCACATCCTCTCTGGGCAACCTGTTCCAGCACCTCACTACTGTCTCAGTAAAAAACATCTCCCTGACATCCAATTGAAATCTCTCTTCCTTTAGTTTAATAGCATTAAACTATAAACTCCCTTATCCTATCACTATCTACCTGTGTAAAAAGTTGATTCCTCTCCCTTTTATAATCCCCTTAAAAGGTCTCGTCACAGCCTTTTCTTCTCCAGGCTGAAAAAGGCCAGCTCCCTCAGCCTGTCTTCCCAGAGGAGGTGCTCCAAACCTCTGAGCAACTTCGTGACCCTCCTGTGGACACCTTTTCAACAGCTCCACATCTTTCCTGTATTGGGGGCCCCAAACTTGGATGCAGTATTTCAGATGGGGCCTCACGAGGGCAGAGTAGAGAGGAAAAGTCCTGTCCCTGCTGGTTACTCCTCTCATTAGTAGTTCTGGCTTTGCATCCTTTGTGGAAAATGAGAGTACAATGGCATAGCTAAGTCACTTGTTGTGGCTGTTACCTCACTATGACCAATAATCTCTTGCAGTCCACAGCCTTCACTTTTGAGATCTCAGAATTGATATCAGGTGATGGTTAGAACAAATGATTATATTGCTTATGCTCTATGTCTTCACCTGTTTTTACAAGGATGGGTTGGAAAATATCTCTGCTCTCATAAACATGTTAATGGATACGTACCACATCACTATAACTTCTTCTATTTCTTCATCTGCTCCTAGGTGTTTCTTTCCCATTTCCCCAGCATCAGTGCATAGAGGAGAGCTAATGTGTTTTCTCTGTAAAGGCCACAAGTACAGGCACATCAGACTGTCTGCACAACAGAAGCCTGTATTACCTTCTTTAAGGAGCCAGAACTCCACTTAGATGAAATTTCTTCTGTACCTTACTGAATGGCTAAGTGCTACACATTACCTGCGTGGGACAAGGCCCTTTACAGAAGCATGATGGAAGTGTTTTAAGGAGGAAAATTGTAACACATAGGGGTAACAAATGCAGTAGTTCTACAGTAACAGAGCATTAATAACTAGTCTCTCTTGGCATACCTATTCTTCAGCTATTTATAGAGAAATGACATATGAAAAGAAGACTGCACTGATTTCCCTTTCACTGGAAAGGCTTAAGCTACAATCCCCTTGTCCATGGAGTGAGAAACCTTCCAGAGCCATAATGCTGCAATTCAGGCTTGTAAAAGGTGCACTGATACAATGAGGGGGGTAGTGGGATGGAACAGTGCTGTACAAAGCTTAGTCATTTGGGGTCCAGAACAGATCCACAGAGAAACAAAAGGGATGAGAGAGAAGAAAACTAAGGAATATCACTGAGGTTTCAGTATGGAAACTACTGGGTGGATCGTGCTAAGATGAACTGAATACAGGAGAAGAAGGACGTGGATGAGAAATTCATATGGCCATCCTGTCTGACCTTTTAGATTAGATACATCCAGCCAGGCAAAATGGCATGGAATGAAAAAGAAAGCAGAAATACTTTTTATGGAGGAAGTTTGCAGCCCTGCCTCCTTCCCCTTCCTAGTGTTTGCAGTGGATAAACGCATATTAAGTGACAGCAGAGAGTCTTAGTCCAATTTTAAATGAATGTTGTAAAGTGGGCTTTTGACAACTTATTAAAAATTCAAGTATAATTCCAAACCCTCGGGTTACTTGATTTTGTAGTTAACATATCTCTGTGTGAATAGCAATACATGATGTCTGTCAGCAAGCCAGCCACAATAGCCTTAGGCTGATTTTCCAAAAATAAAATAGCAGTCTATATCTGTCAGGACTGTGCTGGTGCCATGTTGTACACGGGCATTTCTTTAGCTCAGTAATTCACATAGCTGAAATGTGTCTAAGAGCTGGATGAAGAAGTCTTGGAATCTGAAAGAAACTCTGTTCTTTTCTTCATCGTGGCATAGGCAGAGCAGCTACTGGTAATGTCCTTTCAGAACTCAGGTTATGTCAGAAGAGCACTGAGTAGTCACATATTACCAATGTTAAATAGATAGACTGAAAAAAAAAAAAAAAAAGATGGGGGTTGGTTCACTTAAAACTGAAAAGAAAGTTATGATAATTTATTAGTTTTCTTGATTATTTTTAAGGAAAGTAATACCAAGGAAATGAAGGAAATTGTATGCTTCAACAGATCACCTATCCTGATTGTGACAGAGATGTAAAGATGACCGTGCTAATGAATGCTTTGGTATTTGGGAACTGGCACAAATATAGTCCCTCTGGGTTTTGTTTTCTTCACCTGTAAGGTAGACAATAATGTGTGATCCATACCTGTGGCTTGGTTTGCCACTGTTATTGTGTTTGTGCAAGCACTTACACAAAATCAGTGTAAAGTGCAAATATATTTACTGAAATAAGGAGGTTAATTGCTTACTTTTGTTTCAGTATAAACTATAATCAATTGCACCAAATCATTTTAGCAAAAAAAGACACTCAACACTGGCATGTGCACTCAATTTGAGAAGTGTTTGCAAAGTACCATTAACTCCCTATAACTTTGTTATTTGGGCAAGTCTTTATTTTCTGCTCACCTGCTCTCACCCTCTAGTAATCTTGCCCAGCTCATATAGATGCATGTGCAATATTTAAATACTTACTAATGTACATATCTCTCTATGTGTATTTCAACACATAGATGTGTATCTGTACATATTTCTATAAATGCGCATGACTTCTAATTAGATGATAGCTGGACTAAGGGTTCTTCTTTGGAAAAGAGAATGAGCAGAAGTAAGTACTACTTTGCAAGTGCTTCCTGTTTTGTCAGTTTGGAGGCCTATACTCACATTCCAAATCAGTTGTATAATATATCTACAGTATGTGTACTCATATTTGTAAGTATAACGAGAACATCACAGGGAGCATTTAATTCATAGTTTCTTCTTTTTTTTTTTCCGCTTGCAAAATTACTGAACTGTGAAGAAGTTACAGGGCTATTCTATTTTGAGTATGGGAAATGATACCAAATAGTCTAATTTTACTGCAAAACTTGTTGTTTAATACTCTTCTTCCTTACAGAATCCCATTGTCTACATTTCAATTAAGGGGACATATGAAAAAATAAAAGCTGAGGTGGTGGAATGCAGTCAATTTTGAAGATGGTAAAGTGACAGTTCAATTTGTCTTTACATTAAACCATGAAGGAAAATAGATCCTCTGTCTACTGTGGTCACATTCTGATATGAATCCTCTCACTGTGACATTGTTAGTAAAATATATACATTCTGTGAAAAGCAGGGCAATCTTACCATATGATCTCATGCATAAACTGATGAAATTTCACACAGAATCACAGAATTGTAGGGGTTGGATGGGATCTTTAGAGATCATCTAGTCCAACCCCCTTCCAAAACAGGCTTCCTAGACCAGGTTGCCCAGGTAGGTGTCCCAGGTGGGTTTTGAACGTCTCCAGAGAAGGAGACTCCACCACCTCTCTGGGCAACCTATTCCAGTTCTCCAAAAATCAATTTTTTTCTTCTGTTTTTGATAATACTATTCTGTTCTGGAAATTCACTTCTTTAACAGGACTAGTTTTCACAAAATCACAGAACTGTAGGGGTTGGAATGGGCCTCTGGAGATCATCAAATCCAATCTCTCTGCTGCAGTGTCTGAGGCATGAACTCAGATATGGACAATCCAAATCATTTATTACAGGTCCTAAAATCTCTTGTATACATTCATAAGTTTTCTCTTCTAACTTTTCCCACTTGCCTTTACATGTCAACAAAACATTCCACAAGCACTCCTTAAATGTGTATGCCGGCACTTATCCAATCAGGGTCATGAGTTGTTCCAAGCCATGCGCTCTTCCTCCAGTCAGGGTCATCATCATGCAACCGTCATGAAGCTTACTTGAATTTGTTTTCCTTTTCTTCTGGAGTGTCCCTGGTTCTCAGCCTTCTTTTCTCATGCTGTTTATCTTGCTGCACAGCTTCTGCTCTGAATATTCTNATGTGTATGCCGGCACTTATCCAATCAGGGTCATGAGTGGTTCCAAGCCATGCGCTCTTCCTCCAGTCAGGGTCATCATCATGCAACCGTCATGAAGCTTACTTGAATTTGTTTTCCTTTTCTTCTGGAGTGTCCCTGGTTCTCAGCCTTCTTTTCTCATGCTGTTTATCTTGCTGCACAGCTTCTGCTCTGAATATTCTATCTTGTATTCCCACACCATGATAAAGCAAGTTCCCTACAGTAGCTTGCACAGGAAAACATCCAAGTGGATCTTGAATATCTCCAGAGAAAGAGACTCCACAACCCTTCTAGACAGCTTGTTCCAGTACTCTGTTCCCTTACATGTTCAGATGGAATTTCCTGTATTCCAGTTTTGCCATTTGCCTGTTGCCCCTTGTCCTGTCACTGCACCACTGAAGCCTGGCCCCATACACTTGGCTCCCATCCCTTAAATATTTACTAATGTTGATAAGATTCCCTTCGCTATCTTGTCTTCTCCATGCTGAGCAGTCCCAGGTCTGTCAGCCTTTCCTCATAAAGGAGATGCTCTGGGCCTCTAATCATCTTTATAGCCAACTACTGGACTCTCTCTAGTAGTTACATGTCTGTTTTGAACTGGGGAGCCCAAAACTGGACACAGTTGGGGCTCACCAGGACAGAGT
Organism: Odontophorus gujanensis; assembly: GCA_013399175.1. Lineage (NCBI taxonomy): Eukaryota > Metazoa > Chordata > Aves > Galliformes > Odontophoridae > Odontophorus > Odontophorus gujanensis. The sequence goes on from VXAB01013897.1 coordinate 19,329, forward strand.
AGAGGGGGAGAATCACCTCTCTCGATCTGCTGTCTACATTCTTTTTAATGCGCCCCAGGATACTGTTGGCCTTCTTGGCCACAGAGACACCCTGCTGGCTCGTGTTCAACTTGTTATCAACCAGGGCACCCAGGTCCTTTTCAGCAAAGTTCCTTTCCAGAAAATCAGCTCCTAACCTGTACTGAAGCTTGCAGTTACTCCTCCCCAGGTGTGGGACTCTACACTTGGCCTTGTTGAATCATAGAATCACCAAGGTTGGAAAAGACCTCTAAGATCATCCAGTCCAACTGTCCACCTATCACCAATATTTTCCACTAAATCACATGCTTTAGTACAACATCTAAATGTTTCTTGAACACTTCCAGGGATCATGACTCCACTACTTCCCTGGGCAGCTCATTCCAGTGCCTGACCACTGTTTCAGAGAAGAAGTTTTTCTTATCATCCAACTTGCATCTCCCTTAGCACAACTTGAAGCCATTCCCTCTAGTCCTACCACTAGTTACATACAAGAGGTCAGCCTCCACCTTGCCACAACCTCCCTTCAGGTAGTTACAGAGAACTTCATAAGATTCCTCTCTGCCTAACTCTGTAGGTCTAGGTCTAGGTCTCACTGAATGGCAGCAGAGACTTCTGATGTGTCAACCACTCCCCCCAGTTTTGTATCATCAGCAAACTTGCTGAGGGCACACTCTATCCCTTCATCCAGTTCACTGATGAAGATGTTGAACAAGACTAGACCAAGTTCTGACCTGGAGAGCACTGTTAGTTACAGGTCTCCAACCAGACACGGTGCAGCTGATCACGACACTCTGACATTTTTATTAAGTTTGAACTGTGAATTCATTCATATATAGTCTTTATGTACTTATTTTTATATATACCTATTTTTAGCTCTCATTTTGCTTGTCAAATACATCCATTGCATTGCTCTTCAATGATGCATGTTGGAGGCACTTGCAAACAGTTTCCAAAGGCATTAAAAATATGGGAGCACCAGAAAATAGTTTGGTTAGATGGAGTGGACATAAAATAATCTTTCCTCTCCATCCTTCTCCTTTGCTACTGAATTAAGCAACACAGTTTTTATCTCTGGACCCATCATGGAAAAGTCAAGATTCATTCATATGCTTAAATCATTTTAAACAAAAGTATAATAATCTGCACTAAATTAAATTAATTAAAAATTAATTCCATCATATTCTTGAAAGAACATGCTGGGAAACAAGGGGTAAGTGTATTATGGAAATGGAATATAAGAAACACATTAACGGATGCAGCACTTCACCATCTCTGGGCTGATAAGACCCAGTGCAGGCATGTTCTGCAGCGGAGCAAAGAGAGAGCTGCTTGGAACTGCCAGTAACCTGCAGTTCTCCTGCAAGTGTCTGACGAGGCAGAAGCAGGGCTGGGAGCGACATCTCCCACATATACCAAGGCAGCTCTTGCAGGGAGTGTGGCAACCAGGATGGGTGAACAGGGCATGACTGCAGCACTTAGGACGTGGCATGGCAGTTCTTGCAGCACTTTGTGTGGGAGGGCATGCAGAGAGGGCGGCAGACAGTATTCTCTCCCTTCTGAGAACAGCAGTGTGAAGCTTTCTGTTGAGACAAAATTGGTCACTATCCATGGCAACAATCAGACTGAGGCAGAAACCCAGACTGGGTTGGGGCACAACCATCCTGGGCTGATGCTCACATCCAGACAGACCTCTTGAGAAGTAACACAGCTCACAGGCCTTTAGTTGCAAGGAACTCCAGAATCTGGAAGTCCCTCTGGGGCTGGAGGGAAGAGGAGGATGTTATGGGTGCAAGTGTGCCCAGTTCAATTAACTTTTTGAGCAGGTGGCCAGGTTGAGAGAATAAATCACCAAGGAGCATAGAATATAGGCACTGGAGAGAGTCTGATGTTTGGTATTGTGTCCTGGGGGGATTAAGAAAGTGAAGGCATAGATGGAACTGAACTAGGTGAGGGATGTTAAAAAGAGGGATTCCATAGGTACATTGGCCAGGAGAGGCAGGCAAAAGAGCGTACCTCCTTCGTTAAATGAGAAAAGATTACTGTCTGTGACAGATAAGGAGAAGGCTGAGGTACTAAATGAGGTCTTTTGTCTCGGTCTTAACTGGCAGCCAGGATTCTCATATTTCTCCACTCCCTGAAGCCTTGTCCCTGAGCCTCTAGGAGGGAACTGGGGGAGTAAATCCCCCACTGCTGTAAGGGCAGAGTAAGTCTGAGATCGCCTCATAACCCTGAATGTATACAACTCTATGGGATTGGATGGCATGCATCCCTGGGTCCTAAGAAAGCTGGTTGATGTGGTTGCTCAGCTGCTCTCCATCATATTTGAAAAGTCATGGCTGTCAGGCAAAGTCCCTCAAGACTGGAAACAGGGAAACATCACTCCCATGCACAAGAAAAGGAGGAAGGAGGACCCCCAGGATCTACAGATTGGTGAGAGCAGTGCAGTTGATACAGTAGAAGGGAGGGATGCCATTATAATCTCAAAAGGTGGGCCCTTGTGAACATAAGGAGATTCAACAAAGCAAACTGCAAGATTTAGCACTTGGGTTGAGGTAATCTCAGATACATATACCAGTTGGAAGAAGAGCTCCTTGAGAGTAGCCCTGCAGGGAAGAACATAGATGTCCAGGTTGATGAAAAATGGAGCATGAGCCAGCAGTGTTCTCTTG
>VXAB01013898.1:0-91711 GCA_013399175.1 Odontophorus gujanensis
TTGGCATAAGGCCCTATTGTCCTCTTTTCCTACACCATTCTATTCCCATAAGCTGACTCTCAGTTGACTCTCACATAAATTCACTGAATATTTGATTTCAGAACCTGTGTCAATGACTTTTGATAACAGATCAGCAATCCATTTTAAATTAATCCACCATTAATGTAAGATGTCTTAAGTAACCTAACATAAAAGTCCACCCTGTCTTATAAACTCCCGCAAAGTGCACACCCAATTTCCATTCCCCACAAACAAGCAATGTTTGCTGGCAAAAATGAAAAGAAAATGGTAGGGAAACTTGTTTTGCTCTTGTAAGGAATAAAATGCAATTGTTCGGCTTAAATAATTATTCCAACTGTAACAGCATAAGTAACTCTGCAAATTAATGTATGTTATCTCAGAGCGAAAGAGTAAACACAGGCAGGTTGTCTTCTTTCATATTTTTCTCATCTCTTTTTGCTTCACTGTCTTTTGTGTATTCCTGGCTGTTAAACAAAAGCATGTCAGTGGTTTAAAACCCCATTCACACTGTGCTTATTCTTTGCTATTTTTTTTTAAATTTGCAAGGTCAATATAGTGGTGGAGAGATCATTATTCTGGGGGTATAAAAATAATAAGTGATAGTAAAAAGCTGACTCTGAAAAGGAAAACCTTTTCATACTGGACTCCAAATGTTTTCTCACTGGTACTACCACACTCAAAAGAGATTGCTGAAGTTCTATTTATTGCTGTGAGATCTCTTCCAAATATTACCAAAGTGTATTGTTTGTCCATTAGATTGGATGAAGTACACACTATGCAATTCAAACATGAGGTGAGGATTGGGGATGAGCTGCTGGAGAGGAGCTCTGTAGAGAGGGACCTGGGTGTCCTGGTGGATGACAGACTGACCATGAGCCAGCAGTGTGCTCTCGTGGCCAGGAGGGCCAATGGCACTCTGGGATGCATTAAAAAGAGTGTGGCCAGCAGGTTAAGGGAGGTGATCCTCCCCCTCTACTCTGCCCTGGTGAGGCCTCATCTGGTGCACTGTGTCCAGTTCTGGGCTTCCCAGTATAAAAAAGACAGGGATCTCTTGGAAAGAGTCCAGCGGAGGGCCACAAAGATGGTGAAGGGCCNATGAGAATGACGTGGAAAAAAAAAGCTATAAATCTCTATTTTTTTTCTTCATTCATTTTGTGGGGGTTTTGCCATTTTGTTTGCCCACTGATGAGAATGAAGAATGGCTTTCTTTGCAGAAGCAGGGTGATGGGTTTGAGCTCAGAGGGGAGGAAGAGTTATAACTGAGAGTACAGGAGCAGCAATAGTAGCCAGAGCAGCTCTTGGCGTTTGTACCTAATCACAAAATGGTGTGCAGCACTTTATCTTTTCTTACTCAGGCATTATGTAACTTCAAGATCATTTGTAAGAGCATGATAGAATGTTACTCTGGGTTTTCACAATTACTAATACAAGGATGCTCAGATCTGACACATTGTTTTGGCTTTGAAGCATTAATATTCCACACGCCCATTTAGAAGGCTAAAGGTATTCTGGGCCACTTTAGGAAGTGTGTTGCTAGCAGATCAAGGGAGATGACACCTCCCTTCTATCCAGCACTGTTGGGTCACACCTGGAGTGCTGGGTCCAATCCTGGGCTACCCAGTACAAGCTGAACATGGACATCCTGGAGCCAATTCAGAAAAGGACACAAAGATTAAGAAGAAGCATTTGATGAGCAGAGAGCTGGCACTGTTCAATCTGAACAGGAGAAAGCCAGAGGGGATGTTATCATTGTTTATAAGTATTCAATGGGAGCACGTAGAGACATTAGAGCCAGGCAGTTATCAGTGGTGCCCAGTGGCAGAACAAGGTGGCCTAACACAAACCAGCTGCCCAGGGAGGCTATGGAGATGTTTAAAATTCCTTCTATGCTTCTCCATCCTTGGAGTTATTTGAAACTCAACTGGACACAGTCTGTAACAGGCTCTGGGCAGAGGTGCCCTCCAGCCTCAGCCGTGCTGTGACTGTGAACATGGGCAGGGAGATGGTGGGGAGCAGAAGTTCTCAGCAAAAATGACACTAGCAATTATAACAAAACAACTTCATGTTAATGCTAATCGTTTGCATAGTTTCATTAACTGCTCCTTTGAAAAAAACAGAGGACTCATTTGTTCAGCTATGCTAATACAGCAACAAAATATAAGCACAGTATTGTGTACGTGCTTCCAACTCTTTAAGCAAGGCGAAGTTAGTAATTGTCACCTGAACCCTGAATATCAAAGAGGTTATTGCTTTGTAATAATGGGTAAAAAGGCACTTTTTAAAATTTTCAGTAGCTTTTTTCTTCTTTTTTGACTTACTGCAATGAAAGGCTGTCATCTTCCCTCTGGCCTTTCTTCAGCATAATTCTTTCGGAAATCTGTCACCACACTGCTGTAGACACATCTGTATCATACAGCATTCTGGGAGCTAGATGGCAATGGTTCCCCACAGGAGGTGGCAGGAGGATCTCAGTAGCTGCTTGGGACAGAGAGCAAGGAGAAAGGGAAGGGAGATCATGCTAGTAAACATTAACTTTTGTTCTGAAAGACATGGAAAGTCCCAGGTAATACAGCATTTGAGGTAATACAGTGTGTAACTGGGGCTTCATTCTTCTCTCCTGCCTCCTACAAGAGTTTTCCTAACTTATGTCAGCTACTTCCTAGGTAACTAAATGGCTGTGATAAGAATATTTTTTTGCAGCAAGACAAACTTTTTTTTATGTTGCCACTGTATTAGAATGTCCTTTAATTTTCTATTAAAAAAAAAAAAAAGCAGAATGTTGTTCATATACATCCATTAAAACCATCCAAGTGCAGGCTTCAATTTTCATTCTGGGCTGAAAATTTTAAGTCCATGACAGGCTATGCAGAAATGTTTCTTCAACAACTTGTTCTCAGTAAGTCTCTTGAGGGTATACAAGGAGTCCATCTACAGAGTAGAAGCCCTCCTCCCTCCCTTCCTTTGTGTGGGCTACAAGAGTCTTCCTAGAGAGAACAGAACTGCACCAAAGGTTTCTGAACACTTTGCAGACTGACACAAGGGGATCACATCATAAGGAACACAACTGATGCACCCTTGGGATGGAACAGGGAATTTTCCTGTGCTTTTTGTAAGAGAATTAGGAAGAAAAAAATCATTCCTTCATTAGAATCTGTGGAATATAAACAATAGAGAAGGAGTCTGGAAGACAAACAAAAGATTAAACATCTAAGGACCCCGTTCAAAAGTTTACATCAGGGTTCAGTTACACATGCAATGCAAACACCAGCGTGTTGATGGAAATAGTGCTCCACCTAAAAAGATAACACACATACATCTTTCCAGGCTATGATCTGCGTTCCAGGGCAAAGGACAAAGCTGTTGTTATGCTTGGTCCCATCCACGTTTTATAGAGAAATATCCAACATTACAAATACATTCACTTATTGTAGGACACTATTCTAAACATCAAGCCAGGACAGTTAGAAAACTAGATTCTATTTGTCATTCTTTTCAAGTGTGCCTGAATTATTCAGTCAAACGAGGTAAGCTTTTGAGAAACAATATAAATGAGATTCTAAAGTGTTTGGTTTAGAAAATTTGGTCAGACAGGGAAGGCTAAGAAATGTTTCATCTTGGTAGGAAAAGATACCAATAAGAATAAGTCTTCTAGTATGTAGAAAATGTTCAACAGGAAAAAAAAAAAAAGAGAGATACTTGGATTATTTTTTCTCCATCTTCATTATGAGGAGGAAAAGGAAAGACCTACTCAGAAAAATCAAGGTAGATAACAATAAATAGGACCTAGGAAAACAGACACTACACAGAAAGAGTAGAGAAAGACATCTAGTTCTGATAGATCGAATAGCATGAATTCTAGCCCTAAGAGTTCAGCAGATTTGTTCTCAACACACTTGGTTGCCTGGCTTCCTCCCGCCCTCTTGACCACCAGGTACACCAGGCCCTACAGTTCAGCACTGGCCACACACTTCAAGCAGCCTGATAATATATGCTGGGGTCCAGCCCTCAAGGAGATGGTTGATACCTGCAGCCCATGGGCCACAAGCAGTCCCCTGCCTTCGTGGAAGCCCCACGCACTCACCCATCTCACAGCAACAACCAGGCCATCCACTGTCTCAGCTGAAACCAAGACATGGGGAGGGTGTAGGGCAGTCCTAAATTTTCAACTCTCATGCCTGCCACGTGTGTTACATGCACTTGTGCTGCTTGGTGAGTAAAACACAGTGACCACCTATAATAATATTTCAACTTACTTACTGGCTTCTCAAAAGAAAACAGAAACCCAAAAAAGAAAAATAGTGGGTGAAAGAAGAGTCTAAAACAAAAAATAGGACTTTTTTTGTCAAGATGAATAATACGGAACTATCTTAATTTGCAAAGGAATCATGTCACCTTTCAAAGAGTACAGTCTGAGAAGATATTATAAGCAGAAACACACTGCCAAATTTGATGTGTATCAAGGAATGTTTCGTAAGGACAAAATAGCAGAACTGAAAAACAGTGCCATCTCAACATTATTTTTTTTTTAAGCTACAACTTAAATAGACTCTGTTATAAGAGCTAGTTGTATAGTAGAAAATCTGACTGCAAAAAAACTCAAAGCAATATACTGATGGTGAGTTTATTAAGCAATGCATGGAAAGTATGGCAGAAGAATACAGATTAACAAAATGGATTTTTCTAAAATCGTTAGGTCGTTGTTGGATTCAATGATCTTTCAGGTCTTTCCCGACCTGAGTGATTCTATGGTTCTGTGATTCTATGGCAATCAGTTTGTCCCATAAGACTGCTTGAATAAACAGGAAGCTATCCAATGAAATTTGTAGAACAAAGATGCTAATTTAAAATTATATGCTTTGGTGATAGATGAAAGTACTGATGCTACAGATAAGACTTAACTGGCCATTTTTATTAGAAATACAAAATAACAAACATAATGTCACTGAAGAAATGTCTTATTCGGTGCTATTAAAAGACACAGCTAAATCATAGAATCATAGAATCATAGGGGTTGGAAGGGACCTCAAGAGATCATTGAGTCCAACCCCCTGCCAAAGCAAGTTCCCTACACCAGGTAAATCTCTTGATTTGAATGAAGCAGTAAAAATTAAATGAAAGCAATTTTCTCTAACTTTCATCAACATGTGTGATTTAACTACAGATGGCAACTCAGCGACGGTTGGTAGAAGGAAAGACTTTTATAAAATTAATGGAAGACAGTGCAATTGCTGCCTAGCAGCTCATGTTTGGTGAACTATCACTTTCCATTATTGTACATCAAGAAAAGTTATGTGTGAAAGCTTCAAAAATGGATAATGTTGTGCAAATCACCATCAAAGCTGCGAATTTCGTAAGACCCAGGGGATTTATTCATTTCCTATTCCAAGAGTTCCTTAAAAGTATGGATGCTGATTAATGGGGTTATTGTTACTTTTCTGAAGTGTGGTGGATAAGTCAGGGTAAAATGCTAAAAAGATTTATGATTTTCAAAATGATTTAAAGCATTTATGGAATCAAAAGGAAAATCTGTGCCAGAACATGAAGATTAAAAATGGCTCACGGATTTCTGGTGGTGTTTTGATAAACAAATTTGAGAATAATTTCAAGATCACAAAAAAAAGAAGAAATAAAAAATTTTGTTACATTTGTATCTCCATTTTCAAATGACATATATACATTACCTGCAAATTTTCGAATGCAGTGTATAGAGTTGCAGACGTTCACCTCAAACATTTGATCATGTTTCTTTACTCAACTTTTATAAGCCCTCTCTTACTAGAAAGAGATAACCTCCACCTCATGATCATGCATTATTCATGTCATCGCTTCTTGGCATTACTTACATTTGTGAACAATAGTTTTCAAGTACAGGAAGAGCAAAAATTCATCAAAAATCTCTGACAAACACTGTGAGAACTCACAAAAAAAACCTGAACCATTTCTATCAAACAAGGTTGATACACTGGTTTCACAAAAACGAGGATAAATGTTCCATTAGATTCATGTTTTTGTCGCTCTCTTTTTAAAGAGTAAAAAATATTTAAAAATAAGTTCTGTTACTTATATATAAAAACTGTGTTACATATTTTATATGTGGCCCAAGACAATTCCTCTTCACTCGGTGCAGCCCAGACAAGTCAATAGGTTGGATGCTGATGGTCTACACCACCCTGTCTAAAGCTCCTTAAAGACAGAAGGCAAGTCCTGCCTTCTCTGGTCTGCCTGCTTAGTTGTACAGGGCTTGCAGCAGTTATCCCCAGGGAAAAGGATCACTTTCAGTTCACTAATTCTTCACCATTCAGCAACTGATTATTTCAGGAGGAGCTAAGGAATGTCTCTTACCGTGGGCCTGTGGCAGTGAGCAGGAAGTCTTCTTTTGCATTCTTTCTCAAGGAATTTATAATGGTGAATGCTGAATGCAAATCCAAGCCAGAGAATCAAGTTCAGTGAGAGTGGGCTAATGGTGGCTTTTTTTCAGCCTTTTGTGATTTTTTTTGGCAAAATCTATTCTGGGTTGGGACTTAGGGACAGCAGCTAACAAGAAACGGAGTTTTCACAGGACTGTGGAAGCAGGTAGGCATGCCAGAGAATCAGTGAAAAAAGCCTTAAAACCTTGAAAATGGTCTCCTGGGAACAATATGTTTCTTTGCAAGAAAATAATAACATGTTAGGTATAAATAGCATGCTGTATGTTTACATAGCAATAGTTGCAAAGCTCTCAAGAACCGATGAAGTAATTCTATTGATCACTACATTATAACTGGTACGAGGAAAAAAAAGAATGAAGACAAATTTCATAATGAGAAAATAAGACAAAAAAGCTCACAAGACAGGATTAAGACAGAGAGATTGTTTATCAGTTACAATAATGGGCAAAAAAAATCTTGACTGGGGGAAAATTATCTTTTTTTTCCAGTTAAAATGAAGTTGGATGGTGAGACCCACCCTATGCTCTTTTTCCAAGCTCAGCTTTCCTCCTTCATTCCCAGCTATTCTGTCTACTCCCCCAGCCCCAAACAGCACAGGGGGATGGGGAACAGGAGCTGTGGTCAGTCCATAGCAGCCCCTCTCTTCCACTTCTTCCTCCCACACTTTTCTACCACTCTAGTATGGGCTCCTTCAGAATAAACCACTTCCAGTGTAGATTTTCAACAGGCTACAGTTCCTGTCAGGAGACCATACTCCAGCAAGATTACTCCACAGGTCACAGTTTCTTCCAGCAGCACTGGTCTGGGGCCCTGTGCTGCAGTCCTACAGGCTGCAGTGCAGTTATCTGCTCCACTGTGGTCCTGACCATGAGATGCAGGGAGATGAATACCTGCTCCATCATGGCTTTCTCCACAGGCTGCAGTGGAAACTGTTTTCGTGCATGGAGCCCCTCCACCTCCTCCACTGACCTTGGTCTTTGCAGGGTTCTTTATCACATTCATCTTTCATCACTCCCCACACCGTCATGCAGTGCTTTGCTCTTTCTTCAGTACATTTTCCCACAAGCATGGCTGAGGGTCTCAGCAGCAGGGCCATAGGAACTGTCTGGAGCAAGCTGCAGCCAGCATGAAGCAGCCCCTGGCCTCTCCTCACAAGGCTCCCTTCCTGCTGCTAACACCTTGCCACCTACACCTGCTACAAGGATTTTTAGCTTCTTTGTCCGTAAGATTGAACGCAAAACATAACTCTGCTTAGTGAGAGCACTCTTGCTCCCACCTTTCTAAGCAGATTGTTTAAGTGCTTGTTACTGTCTTCCTCAGTTGCATGTCAAGGGCAAAGGATGAAAAATCAGGGTTGTGACAATGTTCAGAGCAGTAGGCTATGGCAAGGCTGGCATCAGAACTGTGCAATGGGAGGAGGAGCGACCAACCACTGGGTGTTACTGCATCAAGTGGTTCAGTGAGCATTGGGGAGCAGTACAGTCCAAAAGAAGACCAGGAATAAACTAGTTTACCTGCATTGCAGGAATTCAAGCAACCAAGACAAGGACCAACACAGTAGGACTGATTCTTCAGAAGTCCCTATAATGTAGAATATTCACATTTCGCTTCCTTTCACAAAATCACTTCCTCTAGTATTTCCCTTCTTTTCTCCTCAACCCAGTTTTCTACTGGTTTAAGACTGTAAATATACTTATTAGCTTTTTATTATCAATAAATTACTCAATGTTTTATAATTTTGTTTCTGAATAATAGCTCAAGACAGTGATGTATAAGTGTTTTAATAAAGGCATCCTAGATCAGAATTCTTTATTTCCGAAGGAAACCACAGTAGTTTCCCAAAACAGAAGAAACAGAGAAGAAATCCAGCATTGTAAAAGAGAAAGTGAAAGGGGAGGAGGAGATAAGTAGAACCTCCCAGACACCCTGCATCTATTTCCCCCTGCTTCTCTGCAACACCCAGCTTCAAACTTGACAGTCTGCAGCATCTTAGACATAGCTATGGAAGTGAAAACTAGAAGGATGTAAGGAGAAGGTAAGGAATAGTAAATATTCTGTAGCAAGCACTGTTCTCTCTCTTCTCCAGAGATGTGTTTTTGCCACTGAAAAAATTGATCTATGCTCTTTCTTTCCTCCCTACTAGTTCTGACCTCAGACTTCTGTTAGAAGTTTATGAGCTAATTTTAAGTTTTCTGTTTGTTTTGGTTTTTTTTCTTGAGCTTGGAAGAATAATTCTGATGAATTTTGGATGCTGTGGTTTCCTGCTTGAGCAAAATACACTTACTGGACAACTATAGAAAGAAAACTGTGGAAGAGAACATTTACAGTAAGTACATGCATACTGGAATATCTTATGAAGAAGTGATGTCTTAGTCTGATACCGTTTCATGTTTTATATGTTTATAGTGTTTATATTTTTTTTTCATTTGTTTTATACATTTAATGATCTATAATCCACTAAAATAAAATCTTCTGTTAACTTCTTGCACACAAAATCTAGCTGTTAGGAGATTATGCTGAATTAATCCCAAGGAAAACATCCTCAAAGAAAGTATTCTGCATCAATAATATGGTAGAGTGGTACTGTGTTGGCAAAAGGCATCTTCAAAATATTTCAACAAGTTAGAATCATTAAGTAGCCAGTAACATGAAATCTAGAAACACTGCATCAAAACTGGGAAATGAAGGTATCCCATTCTAGAGCTTTCTTTCATTTGGGGTTATTCTGAACTCTAAAACATAGAGTAACTGTTTAAAAGGACATAAACTGATTTGCTTCTATGTTAGGAGTACACTGTGCCTCCATTACAAAGTTTAAGTTTGGTGAAATTTAAAATACTTCTACAACTGTCAAGAACCAGTGGCTGGACACGACTGCACTGCCGGGTTGAATGCAGTCTCCAAGTCGGAGAAGTACTTTGGTTTCAGTTTCCTTTCTCAGCTTTCAGGCGATCTGGGTGGAGTTACTACTGTGTATGACAGTGAGTTTCGTTTAGACATACAAATTGAGTTCATCTGCCCTCCTAAGTTCGATGTCATTTTGAAGAAATAGAAACTAGTTTTCCTTCTTTTCCTGTGAGGAAAGGGGAAGGTCCCCTAAGAGCAAAGGCAACTGCACGTTTCCCCAGCCTGCTCCCTCCTTTTCCTTCTGCCCTGACTGTTCATTAGCTACATCAGGAGTCCAAAGCTATGAAGACAACAGTATTCCAGCATAAGCTGTAATACACCTTTATTACTGCTTCTTATTAAAGTATACAGTTTAGGAAAACATACAGTAGATTGAAGAACACATGTTGCTAGGATAGTAGTAAACAAAATTTCTTCACTGCAAAAATATCAAAGTTACTTTGTCTGAAAAACAATCCACTGCCAACAGGAAAAGTACATGGAGTGGGATATTACCACTAGTGCAATGATTGTAACTGAGTGTAATTCCATAGAAAAGTAAATATTTCAGAAATATTAATATAATTCTATAATTGAGAGTATAAAGTAAAATTGGACACTTTTCAGGAAAAACCTTGCCTTGCCTTCTTTGCCCTGCCCTTCTTCAAAGTTTATGCAAAAAGTCCACTTTTACTAAGACCAAGAGAATTTTAAGATGTTCTCCTACTTGTCACTCATCTCTACAAATGCTGCTGACCTGCTTGATTTTGTTTGAGAAAACTTAATGAATGCAAAACATACTGAAAAGGTGATATGGATAAGATCTTCCTTTTGTTTGCAATAGCAGGAGTTGAATAATCATAGCAGTTTATTTCTACCTTACTGTCTCTTTGCAGTGTTATTCAGAAAAATCAAGTACCTAATACATCTAAGGATGAAAAAAGGTTGAACCTCTGTGTGCATTGGATTTTGCTTCTCCACTAAAAGCTTTATGGTAGCCAGTTGTGCATTTCATATCAGATGGATTAAATGACTGCAAATTCTTTCCAAACGATGACAAATAGATATCAGCCACAATTCTTTATGTCTTGTAAGCTATGGAAGCAGTTTGAAAAGAGGATTGTAATAGAATTGTTCCATGAGAAAAAGTAGTATGTCTCTTACAAGCAGTTAATGCCTTCAGTATGATCAGATTTCACATTCACCTGATGTTCCCTAATTGAACTGTTATGTTCCATGTGACATTTTACACAAATGAAGAAACTAATGATAGACAGCAGCAAGGAAATGTGAGTTATTGAGTTAACAGGCTATTATAAATCGGCATTAGTAACACTGTGATTTTCTTTCCTTAAAGAATGGAAAATTCAAATACTGAGAAAAAAGAGAAATTACACTTATATCAACATATTGAAAAATGGACAAAAGAAGAAGTCAAACAATTCTTAATTGAAGATGTTAATACTGATCAGAAATATGCAGAAATCTTGTATAGCCAAGATGTAACTGGTTCTACTCTGAAACTGCTGACTAAAGCAGATCTTGTGGACATGAGCATACCTCATGGGCCTGCTGTTCAAATCATTCATTTCCTGAAAAAGTATGGCATTCTTGCTGAAAGTTCTAACCAGGCTGTGGAACAAGAAGGCCGTCCTGATGGAAAAGAGGATGTAAAAACTGCAAAGGAAGAGCGCAAGAAACATGAGGATTCTGAAGTGGAGCCTATAGAGAACAAAAGAGAAGTAAATACAGCCAATGAGAGTGTATCAGAGCAGCCACTGTCAAGCATCCAGCATCCAACCAGAAGCATGTGTATGCCACATCCTTTTGATAATTTCAGTGATGGTACTCGATACACGCAGCATAATATTCTTAATGTTCCTGAAACAGGGCCACTCAATCTCATTGATCCAGTGCATGAATTCAAATTACTTACCAACACAAAGAAAGCACAGGAAGAGGATATTAAGAAGAAATTCAGCAATGAGGTCTTTAGATTTGCTTCAGCCTGCATGAACTCTCGCACAAATGGCACTATTCATTTTGGAGTGTGTGACAATCCACATGGGGAAATTGTAGGAGTAAAAGTTACTAAGAAAGAAGCTTACATTGACCATTTTAATACATACATTGAAAAGTACTTTGTTGGGGAATACATCAGAATTGCAAAAGCTTGCATTAGAGAACCTAGATTTGTGGAAGTATTATTACCAAATGGAACTCCATCAGATACATTTGTCATTGAAATAGATGTGGTTCCCAAAAACTACTTATGTAATACAAGCTACTTCTCTACTAACATGTATGATTTTGAGAGCAAGAGTTGGAAAAAAGCTGTCTTCATCCGGGATGGAGCTAGTTCTAAAAACATTCACAATACAAAAGAATTTATAACATTTACACGCACTTTGACATCATTAGCAGACTCTCGTAAAAGAGCAGAAGAAGAATATAAGTTAAAGCAAAAGAAGACAATGCTTGAAGGACTAAAGCTAGTTAGTCTGCTCACTGGCAACAGAGGCATGCTAGATGATTCTTATTATGACTACTACATTCTGGTAACAAACAAATGCCTTCCAAGTCAAACTTCACAATTAGACTTTTTACAGGAGATAAAATTGTTTGCTGTCCTTGACTTTGATTTTGAATCAGAAACGAATGGTGTACTTAAGACCTACCGAAAAAATCTAAATGCCAAAATTCACTTCCCATATCATTATGAGAACAAGGTGGGTTCTGTTGCTGAACAAGCTGAAAAGCTGAATCTGCATCAGGAGACCAACTGGATTTTCTGCAATGGTGGATCAGACTTAAAAGGCAATAAGGAACTACCATTAGATCCCACTTTGTGGCAACGAGATAGAGCTGCTGAAGTCAGAAAAATGATTTCATTTCTTTCACACAAAGATGTAAAGCAGAGTGGAACGTTTTTGATAGTGTTTCTCTTGCTTTCCCGAGTGGAAAATCCATTGGATCCCTTTACTGAGACATTTGTTACATTTTACCAAGAATTAAAGGGGCTAAAAGATATGGTCTGCATTTGCATTGGTACAGGTACATACCAGCGATGGAAAGATCTTCTTCATGCTAGAGGTATTAGAGAGGAAGAACTTTCAAACAGGAGTGTTTCTAATTTAACTCTGGAGATGGTAAATGGTACCATCACAAGAGTAAAATCAATGACAAAGTCCTCCAAAAGACTTCTGCCCTCTGTTGGTGGCTCTACTACTCTCCTAAAGAAGGAAGAAGATTTCATAGAAGCTTTGGAAATCCTGTGTGAAAATGAATGCAAGGACACAGAGATAGAGAAGGATGAAGAACAATTTAAAAAATTCATGACAGAGCGGGAAAAAGATTTTTATCGAGGTGGTAAAGTGTCATGGTGGAATTTTTATTTTTCTTCTGAAAATTATACATCAGATTTTATCAAAAGGGATCGTTACGAAAACCTTGAAAAACTAATTGTGTCTTTGTCTAACAGTGCTAATCAGTCACCTGTAGAAACTGTCAACCTTTACCACCATCCTGGTTGTGGTGGGACAACATTAGCTATGCATATCCTCTGGAATCTCCGAAAGCAATTCAGATGTGCAGTTTTGAAAAACAAAACAAGTGACTTCGGAACGCAGTTGACAACTTTAGTCACCTATGGAGCAAACAATAACAGTGGCTATTTACCAGTGTTACTTCTTGTGGATGATTTTGAAGATCAAGAAAATGTCTATCTTCTGCAGAAAGAAATTGAGGAAGCTATAACAAAAAAATGCATTCCATACATAAATCCTTTAGTGATCATTCTAAATTGTATGAGATCTCAGAATCCTGATGAAAGTTCCACAATCAACCCCTTGAACAGTATTTCTTTGAAACAGAATCTTTCTCAAAAAGAGCAGAGAGCTTTTGATCAGAAACTGAAGGACATTGAAAAGATACATCAAAATCCTGACAATTTCTATTCATTTATGATTATGAAGAAAAACTTTGATCCAAAATACGTAGAAAAAGTGGTGAAAAAAACCCTGCACAACTTGAATATAGCCTCTAAACCAGCACAACTTGTTTACTATCTAACACTGTTAAATTCTTACATAAGAACATCTACACTTCCAGTATCACTATGTGAAGAATTCTTGGGAATTAATTCGCAAGAGATTGGCAACAAAGATAAACTGATAGAAAAAATGGGAATTTGTTCCAATATTCTAATGTATGTTCAAATACAGGAATACACAAGATACCGTGGTCTACGTATTGTTCACCCATTGATAGCATGTGCCTGCCTAACAGAATTTAAGCAATCCTATGACTTGTCTAAAAGTGAAATCATATCACGGTTATTGAATGAGGATTTATTTTACGAGACCTCTTTAAAGAAAGACAAACTTATTCGTGACATACAAACCTTGCTGATTACTAGACAGCGCAAAGAACATGGTGATGAGTTAGACACTTTGTTTTCCCCTTTAATTGAAGCCATTCGAAGAGAAGAGAAGTCCGTTAATGTGGAATATGTGTTAAGACTAGCTTCCACTAAATTTAAGAAAAATGCTCTCATTTGCCAAGTCTTGGCAAGATACTTCTACATCAAAGAAAAGGACTTTGACTTAGCATTATTCTGGGCCAAAGAAGCCAAGCAGCGAGCACCACACAATTCATACATATCAGATACACTAGGTCGAGTCTTTAAAAGTCAGCTAAGATACTGGGTAGAGCACGAACTAAAGAGTGAAGACTTAACAGCTGAGAAACTGGAACATTTGCTAGATCTTGCTCAAAATGCTTCACAAGCTTTCAGAATATCTCAGCAGCAAGCTGAGAATGAAGATAACGAACATTTGCAGCATCAAAAGTTTAAAAGAAAGTTTCAAAGTTACAATACTTCTGGTTATCTGGGAGAGATAGAGACTGGTCTCTATATCATTGATGTCCTTATGCATCTTCCTTTTATCAGCAAAGAAGTCTTACAGTGTAGAGAAAATATGATAAAGCATCTATCAGAAAGCAGTGATTTAAATGCAGATAACCCTAACACAATGAGTGAAATGATTGCAGCACTTAAACATTATTCCAGCTTTCTAAATAGTTTGCAATCACAGTTGAAAAGGGCATTTGAATTTTTTGAAGACTACTTTGTGTTTTTCAAAACACAGATGAATGAAAAAGAAATTTTAGAAGCAAATATCTACAAAAAGGTTCAAGAATGCTTTAGCAAATACACAGAAATATTTTGTGATTGGAATATTGATAAACTGAGAAGACAACAGTTCTTAGGGTGGCCCTTGACTCAGAAAATAGAAGCATTCAGAAAGACTGTAGAGGCTTCCAAAGCAGACTCGTTTTCTGGACTTTTGGCATACCTTTACAAAAATCACAGAAATGATGACAGAGAAATAGAAAACATAGTATGTGTATACGTATGTTTGTGTTGTGAGAATTCACAAGCAACACTAAAAGAAAAACAGAATTTTATTTTGGCAAATGTTGTTCTGAACTGCATTAACCCTAAATCCACTGAGTTATATCATTTTAAGGAGCTGAGAAGTCAACTTCTAAATATTCTGGACAGAGTGGAACATAATTCATACTGTGTAGAGCCTTTCTTTCTTGCCTCGTTGTTGTTCTGGCCTGAAAATAGAAAACAACTAACTGAAGATTCCAGGAAGATGGAATACTATCTTATACGCCTGAGTGAATCTTTCAAAAAACTCTATGGAACTGTGCATCATTCCAAGCAACCTCTGGCTCATTTCTATCTTGCAAAAGGCAGTGGTCTGAACAGATTTGTTCACAAAAGAAAGATAGACCAGCTTTTTAGCTCACTTACAGAACAAAACCTGAATACCCTGTGGCAGAGTGGAAATATCTGGAAGGAAAAGGCTGTTGATGAGCTTTTGCTTCCTTTAGATGGTATTGCTGAGGGTACAGTTATCTATGTGAACTACGGCAGCAACGAACACTTTAGGATACCAGTGCAGCCTGCTCTTTCATGCCTACTGAAAAATGGCCCAAATATACAAAGAGTGTCTTTTTACCTTGGCTTTTCCATCGCTGGTCTCCTAGCATACAACATACAAAGTCTATAATTAAAACAGTAAGGGCTGCATTTTCATGTAGTTACATGTATGAATAAATGAATTATAAAACATAATATTTAGAAAATGGAAATGTAATATTTAGAAAATCTGATGGAATTTAAATACTACGACTCTTAGCCCTGTGTTGTTAGCATTTTTGCCATTACTTCTAGGGATGAATGCTTCACTGCTATCCTCATACTCTTTCATAATGTAAGAAGAAGGAATATATATTACAAAACATACGTCATGCAACATTTCCTGATGCTCCTTTGTACCTGGTGTAATCTCAACATGAGAGGATTATAAATAGCTATTTTGGTTTCAAAGCACTGTGGGGGTGTTTTTCACTCTTTTCATTGCACGTGTTTGAATAATGTCATGCATTTGCTTATAGACCTTTACTAATAACCAAGATGTGCATCTTGTGAGATGACAGAAGCACTGATACTTTCTCAGGGCATTTCAAAACCTATGATTGTTAAAGATGCAACTAATTCCTGCACCACAGTAAAAACAAACCCATTTCAAGCCAACTCAAATGTATTTTATTCTTTTTGTGGTGGGTCTGCTACTGCTTTTTAAAAAATAATAACATACATTTTGGCTTTTCTTTTAATTATAAATTTCATGAGTTGCTTCAAGTTCATTTATTGCAAAAATATGCAATTTAAATACTTAACATTATCACTGACTGCATTTGCTTCCTTGTTTATAAACCTGGCTGTATGTTTGGACACAATCAATGTTCCAAATAAAGAAATAAAGAAAGAAATAGAATCTAGTGATGTGAAACACCAGAAATGTGAAGTTACTGCTACCTGGCAGGCAGGAGGTGTGCAAAATGTAGTGTTTCTCACTACATGCAATTTATGAAAACTGGAGGAGTTTGATACAATTAACTGCCTGAGAAAGGTCTGCAAGAAGTATCTTTTTATCAGCCTTCAAGTCCTCTTTGCTCCTTGTGTCAGGCAAGGAGGCAAGCAAAAATAAGTGATTTCTCAGAAGAAGGCTAATAAAAATTACTAACAAAAAGAATAAAGCAGCATGCTATTCTGCTGTAGTGCAACTCTTTCAGTTGCAAATGTGGAAAAGTAGATTTACTATGTAACACACACTGCTTCTTAGTAAAAATATATTTCTTTTGGCAACTTCCTATTGCAGTAAACATTTCCCACTGACTGCGCACTCTATCATGTATACATTTTGTTTCTAATGGTATACTTTTATTTCAGGTAGGATGCTATAGGATCAAGTTGAATAGTAATTCATAACTTGTTCTAATTAGTTTTCAGGAGGTAACTGTACAATTTATCATTGTCTATTTACCCTTCCAAATAAAGATTTACAGTAAATAATTTGCCTTGTCTTCTTCAGAGCAACTGGAGACTTCAGTCTTCATCTCAGTTGTGTTCTTAAGAACTGCAAGTTTCAGTAAAGTTTGAGAAGAGCAATAGCTGAGGGGCAGGTTAAATGGAGGAGACATGGAGGAGGTGACGTAGGACACATGTGAAAGGGAAAATCATTGGGGACACAGCTGGAGATGCCTGCTGGAAAGGAGTGATGCAGGCAGGGCTGGGACACCTCTGAGGGACTGAAGCATGACTCAGGCTGATGTATAGGAAACAAATCAGAAAGAAGGAGCAGTGGAGAAGACGACAAAAAAGATAAGAACAAGTACCAAAAAGAAAACACTGCACACAGATACCAACCTCCTCTGCTGCCAGTCACATCACCAGAAACACTGGTACGGACTGAGTATGACACCTGGTGAAGACAAAGTCGAACACATGGAGAGGTGCTGGACTGAAGTTCAACCTAAAGAAGGGGGGGGAAAAAAAGCATCTCCTAATGATGATCCTTAAGGTCCTTTCTGACACAACAGTTCTAGGATTCTAAATGTTTGCTTAACTGTCTTTTTCGTTTGTCAACAGTCCAATCAGAAATTAAAAATTATTTTTAAGTTGGCAATAAAATAAATTAAGTTAAATTGACCGATTTGAGACTGTTTTGCCTGTAATGTGCCCATTTATTACTAACACTTGTCTTCTGGCATAATGGATTACATTCTAGATGCCTATATGAGTGTACAGAAGTAGATTTTATTATTTTTATACACCAGTCTGTTTGTTATAAAATTATATGTTTAACAGCAGTAGCTCATTAATGAATACAGGTATTTGATAACAACTGTGCAGTGTGGAACTGTACGTGATGATATATATCATATGCTAATGTCAACAGAATTGCTCTTTATAAGTATTACCTATTTTCTATTACTTTGTAAAACTTATAACTTTGTTAATCATTGCATTTGAAAAGTAAACTCTGCCATGCCAAATATCTGCCTCAGATTTATTTTGTATTAATTAAAGTCAAAGGGTTCAGTAGCTTCCAAAAGTGAGATCAAGAAAGAAGTCTGCTGTAGTGCCCATGCTAAATACATCTTCCAGCTTTTTCCAGCACACTCAGGAAATCTTTGGTGGAGTGTTTAAGACAATTTTTACTCTGTTAGGAGAGAAAAGGTGGAGGTGAGGGGAAATACAATGGCACGATCCTGGCTGCAAAGCCTGAAAATTCTCCCATTTATATATGGGCTTATGTAAACTTTGGTTTTAATACCATGTTTATGCAGATGGCAGATCCAGAAGTTGCAGGTCTGCCATGGGCCAAGTCTAAGCTATCACTGCTGATACTACAAACCTGGAGGGAAGAGCCTGACTCGATGTGGTTGTACAGAAGCTGCGCTGATGGGGCTGGAAGGCCTGAGGAAGAGGCCCGCTCCTGCCACCAATAGCGGCACGTGCAATCCCACAGGAGCTCGAGGACAGACGGACCCGCGGGCTTCGGCTGTGTGTGATGGCTCATGTTTACAAACAAACAAACAAACAAAACCCCGTAATTCTTAGCGCCTATCTGCCGCAGAACACCAAAGGAAGCAGGGGCGGACGCTAAATGGCAGGCGCGGGGCTGCGGGCGGGCAGCAGGCGGTGCTGTGGCTCCGCGATCCCCTCGCAGCCCGCCCGCCCGAGAGCGACGGAAAGAGCCGCAGCCGCCAGCGGGGAGTGGGGAGAGGGGCTTGATCGGCTGCCGCAGCTGTTCCACACGCAGAGTCGCCTCCTCCGAGCGAAAAGGAGAGAGAGTGCCGCCCACACGGGGCTGGGGAGCAGCCTCAGGGAACACCCTTCAGCTGCAAACAGGGTTGTACCCAACACGGAGCCTCGCAGGGGTATTTTCTGCACAGCCCGGCCCAGTAGGGAACGTGGGAAGAGTTAATGCATCAAGAGTTAAAAAAAAAAAAAAAAAAAGGTTGTGCTTCTGTGCTTCCTCTCCTGGGGTCCCAGGCATGGCAGGAGTGGGGCTGGGCTCGGCTAGCGGCTTGCCCATGCTGAGGGGTGCCTGCAGCACTGAGGGTTCCTCACTTCGGGTTGATCAGGTCTGGAAGCGCAGCCGTCATCCACTGTTGGCTGTGACAAGGCCTTAGTGCTTGAATTTGGGGGCTCTGTGCTGCAGAAAGCTTTTTTTGTTTCCTTTTGCCTACTGGAACCACAAGCCTTCAGTTTGTGTAACATGTCACAAGACAGCTTCTGACTTCCTCTTCATGGGCGTTTGTGTGTTCTTTGCTTTTGCTTAAAAGCTCCAGATGAAAACCTCGCTCTTTCCTACTCAGCAGCTGAGAGGAGCACAGGGCTCTACCCGTTCTTGCAGAGCCTGCACTTTGGGTGCTGTGTCTCGCCAGACTGAGCCAGGCTGTAGCACTGCCTTCTGTGCAGCTGTGGCTGCCTTGGGAGAGGCTTGGCTTCACAGCAGGGGCAGGAGAGAAGGCTAGCAAGCTACAGCAGCAAGAAATGCAGTAAGAGTTATGAATTAGCAACAATAAGGAGTGGGAAAGAAGGGAAGAAAGAAGACCTGTCCTTTTGCTAGTTTCCAGCCCTCTTTGGTGGTAACTCCCGTGTTTTAGATTTTTTTAACATAGGGAAATAAAAATAAGAGCGCATGCTGACTTTATAAATCCAACCAAGATGGATTCACTTTGTGTGTGCTGGGAAGTGTGTGCTGCAAGGAGACAAAACATGCAAAGAGCTACAGAGAATACCTCAGACATAATCAATCCTGTGAATGAAAGCTTGACTGAATTACCACCTCCTGACAGACTTATTAGCAGAATATGAGAATCCAACAGCTGAGATCCTTGGTAAAGCTTCCATAGGGATCAGTCTGTAGGAATCTTCAAGATAATGATGATCAATGCGGCCTAGGGATCATGTGGGAATTACATGTTGATAGTGGATGTACTCTCTGAAAAGGCCAAGAGAGACAAAGAAAAGGCAGAAGTGAGAATCTTGTTAAAAGGAGAAAGTTTTAAAGTCCAGGCTGTTTAAGCTATTTGTAACAAGCCTTGCAAGTGTGCTTTCTACACCAGAACAAGAAAATACAAATGTTTACAAACTGAGTTAGGCTAAAATTTAAGGTAGTTGCTTTTCAGTTTGCTACTGAGTTGAGAAAACATTCCTGTTATCTAAGATGACTATTATATCTTGGAGTTTGTAGGTCTAGGAAAAATTCAGACTCTGAATAAGTGGCTGAAAGGCTGGTGCCACCACAAGAACTTCAGGTTCTTTGATCATGGGGAAGTTCACTCGGCCCCTGGCCGGATGGCTGTGGACAGATCTCACCTGTCTCCAAGAGGTAAGTGAATCCTAGCCCAGGAGCTGGCAGAGCTCATTGAGAGAGCTTTAAACTAGGTATGAAAGGGGAAGGGGAGAAAATGTCACTTGCTAGGGTGGGGGAAGCAGTTCAGAGTTGTCAACTAGATTCAGTGAGGAGAAGAGGGTTGAGGTCAACAGGACAGAGAAGGGCTTGGGGATGTTGTTGTTGAAGGAGATTGCAGAGAAATACCTCTGGATTGTCCTGTAGGATCTTGTGAGGACTCCCCAGAGGAGATACCATTGTGAATTCCCCGCCTGAAATCTTCTTGCATCCCCTTAGGGATAGCTGTACCTGCTGCTTCCCTAAGGTGTCTGTATACTAATGCATGCAGCATGGGAAATAAACAGGAAGAGTTAGAGGTCTGCATGCGGTCCCAAGACCACGATCTCTTAGCGATCACAGAGATGTGGTGGAACAGCTTGCATGATGGGAATGCTGTCATGGATGGCTATGCACATTTTAGGAAAGACAGGATGGTGAGGCAGGGCAGTTGAGTTACTTTTTATGTGCAAGAGCAGCTAGAATGTATCAAACTTTACCTGGGGGAGGGTGATCTACCATTGAAGAGTGTGTGGGTAAGAACTAAGGGGCAGGCTAGTGTGGGGGACCATGTTGTGGGTGTGTATTATAGGCCTCCTGATCGGGAAGAAGACATTGATGAGGCTTTCTATGAGCAGCTGGAAGTAGCCTCGCAATCACAGGCACTGGTTCTTATGGGGGACTTCAATTATCCAGACATATGTTTGGTAAGCAACATGGCCAGGTGTGCACACTCCAGACAGTTCCTGCAATGTGTTGAAGACAACTTTCTGATGCAGGTGGTGGAGGAGCCAGTGAATAATGGGATGTTACTGGACCTTGTTCTTACTATTAAGAATGGACTTGTTATTGAAGTGAAGGTTGAGGGCAGCTAGGGATGATCTATCACAAGATGGTAGAGTTCAAAATCTTGAGTGGAAGAAGCAAAATAAAAAACAGGATTGCTACCCTGGACTTTAGAAGAGCTGACTGTCAGATTCAATCTCTTCCAGGGACTTCTTGGAGCTATCCTGTTGACTAGGGTGATAGAAGGTAAGGGGGCTTGTGAGAGCTGGTCAGCATTTATGCAGTGCTTCTTCCAAGTTCAGGTTCAGCACATCCCTGTGAGTAAGAAATCAGGCAAGGGAGGCAGGAGACCTGTGTGGATGAGCAAGGAGCTCATGCATAAACTCAAAGGTAAGAGAAAGGTCCATGAAATGTGGAAAAAGTCTTGCACCTATTGAGGATAACTGCATGCACTGGTACAAGCTGGGGGATGACCTGCTGGAGAGGAGCGCAGCAGAGATGGACCTGAGGGGTCCTGGTGGATGATAGGTAGGCCATGAGCCAGCAGTGTGCCCTGGTGGACAAGAAGGCCAGTGGTATCCTGGGGTGCATTAAAAAAAGCGTGACCAACAGGTGGATTGTGTACAATGCCTTGATGAGGCTTCACCTGGAGTAGTGTGTCCAGTTCTGGGATCCTCTGGCACAAAAAAGTCAGGAAGGAGTCCAGCAGAGGGCCACAAAGATGATAAAGGGCGTGGAGCATCTCTGTTACGAGGTAAGAATGGCCAACCTGGGTCTGTTCAGCCTTGAAAAAAGAAGACTCAGAGGTGATCAGATCAATGTCTATAAATATCTAAGGAGCGGGAGGCAAAGAGACGAGTCCAGACTCTTCTCAGCAGAAGTGGTAGAACAAGAGGAAATGGCCACAACTGAAGCCTAGGAATTTCTGCACAAAAGTGCATAAGAACTTCTTCACAGTGCAGTGACGGAGTACTGGCACAGGCTGCCCAGAGAGGTGGTGGAGTCTCCTTCTCTGGAGACATTCAAGACCCGCCTGGACACCTACCTGTGCAACCTGGGCTAGGGAGCTGCTTTGGCCGGGAGTTGGACTTGATGATCTCTACAGGTCCCTTCCAACCCCTACAGTTCTGTGATTCTGTGAATTTCAACTGCTGAGGAGTTCACCCCTGATTTGTAGTCTTGAATGAGACAGGTGTTTAAAAACCAAGATCTCAGAAGAATATTATGAGTAGATTGTTGACAGGTGTTGGCAAATTTCTGGTCCAAAATGAGGTTTCTTGTTTTGTTTTTATTTAATCAAGTTCATGTGTGATGCAAACAGGATATATGTTTATATATGTGTGTGTACTTCAAATGGCAATGTCTACATTGACTTTCTCAATTATTAAGTTCCAAGAAGTTGTAAGTTATATCTGTTTAGTGGCTTTGCTAGTTTCCCTGTATTGTTTTTTGTTTTTTTTTTTCTTTGTATATTTTTTTTTAGCACTAAAACTAAGATAATTAATTACCAGAGAGCTGGATTCCGTTCTGGCCTGTAAATCTTCAACAGAACTGGTGCTGAAATTCCAATAACAAAATCACTATTGTGAGTGATTACTGAGCCAGAGAAAAACATTGATTGACATTCAGATTCTTGACTGAATTTGCAGATGCTGGGAAGTGAGAAGATTTGGTGGGAGGTCTGTGAGAGACACTGAGATAGGATCTTGCTGTAACATTTTTAGAGAGCTCTGCTTCACAGAAATGCTGCACTCCAGTACTGCTTTGGGGCTTGGGGAAACAGAGTCTGCAGAGCATTGCACCCAGGAACTGTTCAAAGGAAATGAATGCTGTTTTTAAAGCAGTAATCCCTTTGGCTGATTTACATGTGTTCCAACAGGTAAATTAGCCAGTGTTTTTTTTCATACCATGACTCAAGTGTTTTCAGTACCTCAGGCCTTTTATTTTTCAAAGGTAACTTCCCCAGAAGGAAAGCAGATATTCTGCATATACATTGACCCTATGTACTCCTAACAGAAGTGCAGTCATCTCTCATGACGTGATCTCCAACAAAGTTTGCCATACACAGTTTGATACAGTTTGTGACCCTGAACGTGCACCTTTTTAGATATATCCTAAGCCATGTGATCCTGTTGTTATATTCCGAAGTTTTAATACAGTCTTTCTCTTTTTACATGATGCTCTGACCTGCTCATGTATTAATAGCATACAAAGCCTGCTTTTGGAGCTGAAACTCACTCAGCCTTGTTGCATATCTTTCATTTTACCTCTATCTTTGTTTTATAAAACTTTCCCTATCCTGTCTCTTGTAAAGAAATACATCAGACTTGTGTCCCCCAACAGAGCTGTGGTCTCTAAGGAAACACGTGCATTAATTAAGGAGAAGTATAATGGGTATGGTTTTGTTCTGTTAACCGGTGCCCTAAGGAACATAATTTCACTTATATAAGTCTTTTACCCCTCCTCTCACTAGTGAATATCAGCATATTTCTGTTAACTGTCACAGGGATATGTTCAAAACAATACTACGGAGATAAAATTTTGTCTTTTGAAATAGCAAGTAAATTGGCACTTGAATGTAATTTCTGTGGTAACTTGGCACTGTCTTCTCTGGTTACTGGTTGTTGGCCTCCTCCTCAAAATGTTCTAGTATTGAAGCCAACACCCATGGCCACACACTGGGTGTGCTTGGCAGCTACAGGGCCCAGATGCCAACCACTGGAATGTATTTTATGTACCAGTGTCTCTGCCTGTGGCTTGGTTTCCTGGCCAGCCTTTAGCAAAGTCTCTTTGGACTCATCTGGCTCCAGTGCTTGCTGCTGTTGCAGCTGTGGGACTAAAGAAAAAGCAAATTACAGATGAGCTGTCTCACCATTCCAGGAACTGCTTGCATCAGCTCCTAGCAAGATATATACACTAAGCCCTTTTAGCCTGTGAAATAGATGTCCTTCTTGCCTGTATCCATCCTGTGGGTTGTCAGGGGTTGAAATGGTGGAACATCCTTGGTAACTTGACAGACACCACTGAAAGGTATTTCTTGAGGTCAGACATGGAAGCCACAGTCCACCGGACCCCTGAGAGAAGTAAACCTGTGATAGACTCCAGTTTCTATATTAGCTGTGTATTGCAAATTCCTTTTGGCTAGGGCTTGAAGAATACAATATGAGCTCACCACCAGATATTGCAGTTGCAATGGCATGTGTCCTTCAACAGCTAGTGAGGTGATCAAGGCATGGATTTATCTCTACTGTTCCACAAGATTTTTAGAAAAGAAGAAAGAAAAGCACCTGGCAAGCAATCTGTCTCGTTTATGGGTACAATTAGCAAGTACAAGAATACATTTTCATTGATGATCAGTTAGTTCAGCATATTACCACATACTATTTACCAAGTTGCTTTTTGTAATGTAATTACTAATGCTTTTATATTTTGTAGGGCTTTCAATCTTAACTCTTTCATTAGAGTGTTCCATGTGACTTCCCTGCACCAGTTCCCTCTAGATTTCTGTATTTGTCTGGAGAATTGTCACCTCTCTGAAGACATACCGCACAGAACACTAGAGGTGTATTTTGCTACACACCCACAATACAGTAACAGTAATTGACATAGCTGAAGTTACATGCATCTAACTGCGGGAGGAATATATCTAGAAATTGTTAAGAAGCTATGATAAGAAAATATTGATGTATCAGATACTAAAAAGCACAGTAAAATGAGATTGCATTGCAACAGTTGATTAAATTCCTTTTAAGTGTCCAGAACTCTACAGGGTCTAATTTTACATCCCTTGCTTGCTTTTACTTTGGTGCACGTGAGGGTATACTAATTAAAGGATAATCTCTCAGCTTGCAAGGTTGTAATTAAGATTGGCTGAAAAAAATACAGTTAGTTTACCATCTCATTTTCTGAACTTTATTTAAGAACTGTTATATTGATAAGTACAAGAGATTATATCTACTACATATGCTTTTAGACAGTGTATACACAAACAAATGAAAAAGTATGGAAGATACTACTACTTACTTGACTGGAAGGTAATTTTGTCTCCTTTAGGGAAAAAAAAGAAGAAAGAAGGAAAAAAAGAATAAGAAACTTATGTTACATTATTTAAATAATACTTTGCAAACATACAACAAAAGGCTGTGGGACTGATTCCTTATTCCTTTTGTCCTTAGCACTGATAAGGCTATGTCCTGTGACAGTATTTACTTCAATTCTGTATTGGTGCCATTGGGAACAGGATTACATCGTGTTATGATCACAACCAGATGCAAATGATATATAAAAGAATGAGGACCATAGTGCCTCCCTGTTCCCTGCCTCTGAGCTCCTCCAGTAGCACTTCTGTGGCTGTGTATGAGTGAACAGGATGTATCAGTTTCTCTGTGCTTTGGAGGAAGGTCACTCTTTAGACTAACTGATTCTTCCAACTTGAACTACTCATGGAGACTCAAAGGTTTAGCTGAAGCACTGTGAAGATCTGTGGATCCTTACCTCTGTCTCTCAGCACTCCAATGTGTTGCAGGGCCCATGTGTGACCTGAGATGTTGATGGTTATGAGGTTGCCCATTGAGAGGCTTGTTTTGCTCATAGCTTCATTCACTTTTGTTTGGCATTGTTGGATTTCATTCTGAATCAGAGCAGGCTTAAAATAAGAAACACAAAGAAATAATGAACTGAGAAATAAAATAACTTTCTCTGTCCATGTGTTCCCATGTACTGAAATTTGAATTATTTCCTGGTGTTATAATGTTTCACTGTTCCTAATCTTAGTGCAGGTTTCTCAGTGCACTTTTTCAGTAAGGCATGTTTTGAATATTATTAAACTACTAAATTCTACAGTACGTTAAGTAACTCTATGAAAAGCATTGAGAACAATACTGTAAACATTTTAGTGCCTCATAGGACTAATTATATCTCATTAACCTTACCGTTAGTGTCATGTGAGGCCAAAAACAATATGGCAAATATGATTTATCTATTGTTCTCTGACTAATCCTTACTAGGGCAGAGAAAAATTTCAGTGCAAAGGGGGACTAAAAATTTCAAGGTGGTTTAGATTAGTGAAAAGCGGAAACAAAGGTGACACAGAGAAGATGATGGTGTAGGAAAAGCTGTTTAATAGCTATATTTTACTTCTTATATCCCAAAGAGTATATCCAGTGAAATTAATAGTAGAGAATGAGTATCACTGAGAGTGATGTCCAATATGCAATGAATGTCTGAAGCATGCTATCAGAATACCCACTGAGTCAGAAATCTTTGCAGTGTGTTTTATGAAGTGGTTTAGATGTTTGTTTGCATCATATAGAAGCTTTCTATGAACTTAAGCAGGAGACTGTCTGTCAGAGATTCCCACCCTCAGTTTTCAAGAACCCCATAAGCTAGCCTTGGGATGTACCCATCTGAATGGCCGGTTGTGACACATCTCCGTATGATGAGTGTTCCCCTTCTATAGAATTTTATTTTCACTATAAATATACCCAAAGTGTTTTCAACTTGATAATCAAAATTTGCATATTTTCTTATTCTTTTAAATTCCTGAAAAGGTAAAATGAAGGTCTACAGAAACATAAGCTTCTTGTCATACAATAGAAGTGAATTCAGTATAACTGACTCTTGGAGGCATTAAATATTCTTGCAGCCTGCCCATGCCAATCGTTTTCCTCTGACAGAAAGCAAGGATAAAATAAACAAAAAGCCCAGCAAAGCACATTACAGCCTCAAGAAACTTTGTTGAATGCCCTCCCAGTGTCAGAAGAGTCAAACTTTTCATTGTAAAAGCTTGTCATGGTTTGGCAGCTGTAAGTTTCTTCTCACTTTCATAGTTCAGCCATTTGTTGAGTCTAATTTCGTCTTGATGTGCATAAATGCAACCAATTTTCATGTTTCAACAAGTGGCATCTAGACATCCATGCTGTCATGCCTTCTGTGAGTGGGATATCTGCTGCTTTGCTGCAGAGCAATTTTAGTGTTCACTATGTGGTTGTCTGACTATCACGCAAAGTGGAGGTGTAGACTTCTAAAGCAGTTTTAACAACACAATGTTTCAACCAGTTTAAAATGGCAATTCTCCATTTTCAGTACCCTTTTAACATTTTGTTGCATATGGTTTTGTTTCATGTCAGTTACGTGAAGTAGTTCTTCCATTCACACATTTGAAATAATCACAATAATATTAAAAAAGGAAAAAAAAAGCAGTGAGGAATTGCAGAATGGAGAGTCCAGGGTCACCTTGCACTAGTTTTACCTCTGTGCAGTTTCATTACTTCAGTGGAAGTGATTCTGAATTTATAACAGTTATGTTAATTTAAATAAGTGAGACTAGGAAAAAAACAGACTGAGTGCTTCAAGTGTATATAGCTGTTTTTCAAGTGTGAGAAAAGAGTCCTCTTCGTGTTCTGAATGTAGGTAAGCTCAGAGTAGATGCATAACTATTTTTCACACAAATTAAGGAGGTATTCACTGTCAGCCATATTTGAAGGTGAAATGATCATTCTTTTTTACTCTGAGTGAGCATGAGGGATCCCAGGTCACCTTCTACTGAAATAAATTTTGCATACGATCCCTGGTCAGATTCTTCTTTCCTACAAAACAGCACTGCTATCTGTTAGTGATTGCATATTTGTGCAATGTAGATGTATATATTCACAGATACTGAATATATGATGTACCTACATATATAGTTTTACAAGATATAGTGTTTGCACACATAGAATATCTTGATGCTCTTAGTGAGCAAGGACAAAATATATTCTATAAATTGAGTAATGAAGGGGTGATACTGCAAGGAGAACGTGAGATCTGTCAGACTTCCAGCACAGTCATATGCAGCAGAACAGCTTGCATCCGTCTCCTGTTTTTCAGAGGCAGTGACTGCGGTGGGAGTAAATTTTCTGTCAAGTCTCAAAAGACAAAGATTTTGTTCCCATTCCCTTCAGCCCCACTCATTTTTCTCCAGACTACCGAGACCAATTGCTCTTTTTCCCTTGACATTGTCACTTCATCCAATCCAACCCAAAATCGTCACTGGTTCAGCATCTCCTCTCTCTCTCTTACCATGGAACTTTTGCTGAACTTGCCTGTGTGTGTCCACATACAGCAGTCTGAAATGTTCTTTTATATTTATCATGTTACTGAATATTTGAGGTAAAATGACTTAGAAAGAGGGGGACACATCTAAGTGCAGTCTCTCACAGCCAGCCTGTGTTTCTCTTCCTTCATGGTAGAACACTGCATAGCCAGTGATGTTTGTGTTTACTGGAGTTTGCATCTCAGGGAATAGATCAAAACAAAATGCAATGGAAACTAATGTGTTTCCAAAGAGAAGAATATGGAGAAGTTAAATAGTTAATCTTTAGTAGACACAAATCACATTTCCATCAAGTGCAAGCAGTCAGCTGTTATTGTAGGTCACTAAGATACAATGAATTATTTTCTGCAGTTCGTGGAAAACATTAGGCAGCTGTAATAAAGTCAATGGTATTTCCTTCCTTACTGAAACATTACTTCAGCAAATCCCCCTGTTTTGCTAAAACACCATTTCATGCTTGATAAAATTTCATTAACTTCTTTTATACTTTTCTATTTCTTTGAGGACTTCTACAGATAGAGAAAACACTGAGTAAAAAATATTAGAAGTGGCTTTTCATGTTTCGATGGATGATGATTGATCTAAACTTAAAGGCGCTGTAAGCGGAAGGGGGAAGGGAGCACTTCAGTGGCCTTTATATAACATAGATATTCAGTCCAGGAAACATACCACAACATAAATGTCTTTTTAAGACATTAAAACACAACTTAAGCAGAAGCTAGAGTATTTCATCTATAGCTCACCACTGTTGTTTTGGCTTATGTACTTATCTGTAGTTATATACATTAATGTAAAATGTTACTGTTCTTAAAGTTTGTCTTGTTTTATAAATATCTATTTAAATCCTATACAGTGTACCTCTATTATATTTCTGTAAGTCAGACAGTAATACATCCTTTTCTACTGTTTTCTTTTAAGAGCCAATGAGAAAGAAGAATCTAAGAGTTCCTGCGAGTTCTGGACTGAGTGACAGTAAGTTTTCTGTCGGGACACTAATCAGTGATGAATCTCTCAGAACAGTGCAAAATGAGCAATAATAGATATTGACTGTACATTTGCAAAAAACTGGTCAACCAGCTGGCTGTTCAGGGTAACACATTTACTTTCTGCAATAACAGCAGCCTCAGTGTTTCAAAAATATGCACAGTCCTATGGATTGGCTCACAAACAGTAGCAGCTGGAGCTCGAGTTGGGTACCCACACTTCAGTAAGCGCACTAGCATTGCAGCAGAGGAATGAGAAAAATGTAGGAATTAGTAAGGGTTAGAGGGGAAGGTTTGAATGGGAGGTTACAGCATTTTCACTAGCTGGATGAGAATACAACTTGGATAAAGCCAGCAAAGACTTCTGTAAATGTTGCATTAAAAATTGGCAGCTTACTCATTTTAATGCTATTAGTGCTGTATTATTAAGGTGGACATTCTTATTCCTGTGACTTTCAAGCCACTTTAGCTGCTCCCAGTATGTATCTAAATAAATGTGAGTCTGGAAATAATAGATATCGCAGAAAATTTTCCTGAAAATTCAGGAAACCCTGAAAGCTAGTGATGGTTTCCGCAGGTTTTTTTCAAACTTACATTGCTACAGCTGACAGACGTGGGCCCCTTCACAAGAGGGAGTATCAGTATCTCCCTCTAGAGAAGCAGGGTGTGTTTGCGCATAAGAGATAAAGTAACCAGCCTGGAACATAGCTCCTTGCCATCTATTTACAGCAACACAGCAGGTCGTGGTAACTTTCAAGAGAGCTTTCCGTGACAGAATAACTCGTGTTTTTAGGAGTCAAATCAGATGCCGGTACACTTATCTCCGTAATATTGGTAATGTGTGGCTGTTATGCTCTGTTATCCCCAGACTAGTGTGACAAGAAAGCTGATAAAAATTGTAGGAACACGGAGGAACTCACCTCCTCATCTGCAACCTCAGAGACTTCCTGGGTTGTTACTAACCAAAATGAGTGGATTTGCAATTGGCAGAAAAGAAACCCATCTTCTACAGTAATCAACAAGATATATGTGCCTAATCAGCGTCAACATGTTTGAAAGCCTTACAACAAATCTAGACCCCGAAGTATTTTTGAATACTATCCCTCAGCTCCTTACCTCACCCTGGTGAAGATATTCCATGTGGCATCACACTTTTTATCCATCTCAGCTATATTATTTGTTGTCAGCTCTTTGAAGAAGAAGAACTCTTGCTTGGGGTATTTACACAGGGTCCCACATCCACCCTGTCTAGTGAGCTCTGTCATATCCATGATTGGTTCTCTGTTTAGCAGCCATTCAGCACTGGGAGAACTGGGTACAGCTGTGGTTACCTACACAGAAAAACTCTAAATGGCATAGGGCAGAATGAAGCAAGAGGTCAGCTTACTCAGGTTAGCAAAGTATTGAGGGCTGAACTCTGAGGGCTGAGGAAAAAAATAAATGTGAAAGCTTTAGATTAATGTAACTTCATACGGAGAATTTTATTTTCTGACTAGCTCTTTCATTAACATTTACCAGCATATTTTAGAATGAGGTTGATTAATTAAAAAATAATAAATAAATAAATAAATAAAAACTGCAGTTCTCCTTCTGGTATAATAGGTTTTACTCAGTTAATTTATTACCCACCATTTTCAAATCCATTTAAAAAGCAGGTGTGCCAGTGCTTGTAGTATACTTTGCTGTACTAAATAGAATGGGCAATGGTTACTGTTAGCATTGTGATTCCACCTCATCAGTGCTTTTAATATTTCTTAAACTGATCTGTGAGTTCTAAAATAAGTATATGTTAGGAGCTGCAATCCATTAAGAGTAAGTAAATATGTATGTCACATTCTGATGTGTTTTCTTCTAGCTGTTGTTCTCACTGCTGAAATTTTAGTTCCCTGTTACCAGAACTTTGTTCAAGTTTGGAGGCAGTGATGGTGGTAGGTGGGTCACTCTGTACTGATGATATTTTAGGCATGCAGTTCCTGATCTATTTCATATTTCACAGGACCCGCATACATGCAATTGAACATACTTCTGCATTTTTTTTTCTGTCTTTTGTTGTTGCTTTTTCTATTCTACATCCATGTTCCTACTGTTTCATTGAGAAGAGTGGTTGTTAATATGGCTTGCTGCCGTTTCTTAGTGAGAGCTGATTTTTAGGAGATTCACGTAACAGTAAAGCAACAAATTCAATTGAACTGCTCTGTTTCAAGGGTGGAAAACTAGCAGGAGCAGGCTTCAATCTAATGTGGAAGTCCGCATGTGCATATGCATTACCTCCCGCATCACAAAGCAATCCTGAAGAGGTGCAGATGCAGCTCTCTAGGCACACTTGGCTAAGCTGTGCCTTGCTGCTTTATTTATTTATTTTTATTTTTATATATTTATTTATATGCAATATTTCATGTATTAACAACAGAAAAAAAAACTGTTTCTCTTTAACCAACCATTTCCAGACTGCGATCAGGGTGCTACAACTATCTTGTCAAGATGAGTCAATGTTGGAGTTATCTGCCTTTTATTGTTACTTGTCTCACACCTGCGTTCTACTAAACGCTCATAATTTTTTTTTGTCTTTTACAAGGTTTATACTAAAACTCAGTTTGTGCCAGAAAGCAGACGTGCAAAAAGCTGTTAAATTTATAGAAAAAAACAAACAAACAACCCACAACTGATATTAACTGAGATCTAATAAGCATTAATTCACATGTTAAAAATCACCTTTCTGCAAGTTGTTTTAACTAACTTGATTTGCCAGTAAGCATGCCCCTGTTCTTCCTCTGGGAGCATTTCTACCTGGAGATGTTATCTTCCCCAAAGTTAAACTGATCAGCTCCTTGTCTCGTCAGGGATAAGATCACAAGGGATCACTGGGTCATCCAGTTTAAACAGTACATCACAAACCATCACTTTTCTCTCATTCACTGCTGTGCTCTGTGTTATATTCAGCCAAAGAGATATTCTATTGCTCTTCAGATAAGAGATTTCTCCATTTTCTCATAGTAGTTTGATCCCTGTTAATCTACCACCGATTTTTACTTTCGTAATTTTCTTTCTTCATTGTTCTAAGCATGTTATTATTCAATCTTCTGCTAACATTGGCAGATTTGGATTCTTCTTTGTGATTCTCAGGCAGCCTGGAATAACTTTGTTTCCATGCTTTCCTGTTGCTCAACATTTTTCAAAGTGTCTCATGCCACACATGGGATTAATTTCACCTAAGAGGAAGCACTCTTAGGTTTGCTACAGCCATCTTCAAGCTATTTTAGGATCCCTTTCATTTGAAGGCGGCTCCGAAAGTAATGCCTTCTGTTTTATTATGCTGGCCCATGACATGAGAAGCAGATGTTGGTGTGATGGCAGTAGAGGTTAAACCTTCCCACCAATATTCCATTACGTGTTGTTGCTGTGCGACAGATGGCAGCAGAGGGACACTCTGACAGAATGGTGTCTGAAGCGGAAGTGCAGATAAGGCAAAGGTGTGGAATTGAATTCCTCCATGCAGAAAAAAATAGCACCTGATGATATTCATTGATGGTTGTTGAATGTTTGTGGAGACCAAACAGTGGAAGTGAGCACAGTGGGGTGGTGGGTCGTGCATTTCAGCAGTCATGGCAGCAACATGAAAAGTCAAGCCATATTCTGGACACCGATGTAGTTTTTTTACAAGCTATGTATGACTACTCTTGCTCATCACTGGCAAAAACACATATTTAATGATGGTGACTATGCTTAAAAAAAATATTATCTTGTACCTGAGAATTTGTTCTATCAAACAGTGTTTTTGTGTTCTTTGCATCTGTTGTAGTTGGAAATAAATGGGAAGCGTTACTTTCAGAGTGACTGACAGAAAGGATGTCATCTTAAATGGGCTGCTAGCTTTAGCATGAGTTGTTTCATACTTATTCTCTCTGACTTGCAAGAGGTGTAAGAATGATGGAAAGAATATATGGGAAAATGGTTCTGTTTTGTCAGTTCATTTGAAAACTCCTGTCAAACCAGTTCATAACCTGCTTTAATGTGTGATACGTTGCTCAGTGGCAATGTTCAGCAGAGCAAAGGTACCTTCCAATCCCTACAACTCTGTGATTTTTTGATTTTGTGAATGCCAATCAAGATCTAAACATGCTATGAATTACGCTGCTCCACCTATCCCTTTATCTTGATCAAGAAAACTTGGATTCTTATTAAAGAAGGCAACAGCTTGACTTCAAACCTTTATAATTAAAGAACTTGGAGCT
The DNA here is from genome assembly GCA_013399175.1 of Odontophorus gujanensis. Taxonomy (NCBI): domain Eukaryota; kingdom Metazoa; phylum Chordata; class Aves; order Galliformes; family Odontophoridae; genus Odontophorus; species Odontophorus gujanensis. The sequence goes on from VXAB01013898.1 coordinate 33,253, forward strand.
TTATTGTATTCCCATCCATGGACCCTTTTAAGCAAATTCCTTGCCATATTTCCTAGTATTCTGCCTGGGTCTGATGTCACAATAATCTAATTGCCCAGGCCTTCCTTTATGTCCTTATTTCTAACACTGAATCAACGTTAGCTCATTTCTACTTTTCTTTGTTTCTTTCCCAGGATTTAATAAAAAACAATGTTGGCTTATCAGACAGTTCTTCAACCAACCCTTAAAGGGAATTCTGGGAGCTAGTTACCCAGCTTGCTGGTTTAAAAAATGATCATTTCTAGAGTATGTGGTATCCTATTTTCTCCTGAAAGAGGGATATTTGTTGAGCATTTCTGCATTTTGCACAATGCACACCAGTGCTTTCATTTGTGTTTTGGAATCTAATCATAGAATTAAAGTGCTGAAAGAGTTCTAATTTTTCAGTAATTCCTTACTGCCACTTCTTATTTAATGTAGCATTTCTCCCTGAGCTCTCTAAACAGAACTGTGGAGGGCATACATTTCTTCAGTAGCAATCTGTAGTGTTTTTCACAGGAAAGATATTCAGTAGCCATCCTTACGACCAGCCTTGGTATAGCTTTAACTAAATTATGCTCTAGAAAGTTAGCAGCCTGTAGTAAATCTGAGTTTAGAATATGAAACAAGTCTTTTTATAGATCACTTGGATACCTAATTCTGTAGAGTTTCTCAGGAAAAGAAAGGACATGTTCCCACCCACTCACACATGGCATTGTGCCCCCTTACAAAATACTTCATCACTGCTTACTCATTAGTCAGCTTGAAGTGGTTTTATCTTCAGTCACTCTGTCTCTGGAGACCTGTCCCTGGAGGCATACGTGGTCAGGCTGGACAGGGCTCTGAACAAGCTGATTTAGTTGTGGATGTCCCTGTTCATTGCAGGGAAGTTGGACTACATGATCTTTAAAAGTCCCTTGCAACTCTAAGGGTTCTATGATTCTATAGATCATTTGATAAAATTTTACAATAGATGTTTGTTGAAATAAGGGCTATTCTTTTCTCATGAAGACAAATTCGAATGAGTTTAAATTTTAGGTGTTCTTGTAACTCATATCTAGTTGAGCATCACAACCTTTGTCGTGTTTCAACAATTAATGTAGAAAGTGGATGGATAGGAGTCCTGCATACCACCAGTGGTAGGTGAGGTGACAGACTGAAACTAGACAGGAAGTGTTTTATTTGTGCTTTTTTTATGTTGCTATGTAAAATTCACTACCCACCCAACCACACCAATTGCCCATACATTCATTATCAGTCATATGCATATTTCATCCAGTAGCTTTAGTCTTCTGATTTCTTTGACATTTTTCTCCATATAGAATGAACTGTTTGTCGAAGAGAATACTACATGCAGAGTGCTTATCAGTTCATGTTCACAAGATTTTTGCCTTTCAGTCATTTTCAGGTGGGGAACGATTAGTCCACGTCAAAACCATGTTTTGAATGGTTCCGTTTCTTTATGGAGCAGTTTGATTATGCAGAAAATAATATGCATGGAAAGAATATATGTTTTTGCAGTAAGGTTTTTAACTAATGGTTTTTGGATGTCATGAAGCATACATCCAAGCTGTTTGGGGGGTCATTTGTTCTACAGCATAGTGTTAAGGGAATGAGATTCCTCAGGAAGTGGTGCAGAATCAGTTTAGGAACCTAGATTCATCCAGTCAGCATGTTCGTTTCCACATCATACCAGCATCTGGATCCCAAACTATAGAAGTTATTGGAAACCTTACCCTTGATTGTGCACGGAACAGGATCTAATCATTACATTGTACACTCACAGTGAGGATACTGTCCCACAGTGTATGAAGTTATCTGAACCTGTACAGACCAATGCTAGCTGCACACCATGAACCTTACACCCATTTTCCAATAGCAGGTTCTGGACAGCGTGAAATCCATCTCAAGTTTTTGTTTTCCTTACACACTTTATTTATTTCTTTGATTTAATCAATTTTTAATCAACATGAAGTTACTTAAACTTTTTTCATGCTTAAACACCCAGTACTTTTCCTGGCCCTGGGGTTTTTAATGTTTCCATAACCTTCTTTCCAAAGAAAATAAAGAACAGTGACTTGAAAGAAATATCTGCTGGACGTCCATGCAGACAAATACAGATAACTGCATGGCCACTTCTCCTGTGCCCAAGGGCAAGCCAGCTGTGATCAAGAAGCCTTTTAATCAGGTTTCTTTGGCTATGAATTGGAGCTCATTTAATGGAATCTCAGCACCATAGTAGTTGTTTCAGGATCAGAGCTGCTTCATGTCTGGCTGATGTCATCCAAATTTTAAGTTTCCTCAGTCAGGTTCCATCATTTTGCACTGTAACTGACAAACAGTATAGGGAGTCCTTTTCCACCCTTGCACTCCCAGATATTGCTTTGATAAATAAATCCATGTCAGTCCTATTTCCAAAGAACCATCGCCATCCACTTTTCAAAGTGTCTTGCAGTTATGTTCAGTAATATCTGCTCATGTAAACTGTATGACTAGTCAAGGTACAACTTTCTGAGATGTGAATCTGTGATAGGTGCTGAATTCAGGAGAAGCTGACCGACGCACTTTGCAATACCTGACCTTGGGCACAGGAAACTCCAGGAGGCAGCCTGACCACATCTGTAATCAGCATAGTGCATAGGAATTTCTCCAGCTGAGTCTGGCATTCTTTGTACCTCTGTAAAATGTTCCCACCGAGGCTACGTTTCCTGGTGCCTTTCAGATGTACAAGAAACACTACAGCTAGTTTTTGTTGTGTGTTAACAAGTGAAGGTCAAAGCCAGATGAGACATAATTGAGATAATATTAAGACAAAATATTGATATTCAAAACACTTGGAACTCTCCAGTCATACTAGTACTTTGGTTTTATTTTAGTTGAATGCATCCTTTTCCCAGTGTTAACTTCTGGACTGTTTCCTTCAAATATCTTTATTTATATCTTCTTTGACAATTTTAATCTGGAAAAAAAGGTCTTTGCAGTGTTTGTTACTTACCTCTGCTCTCTTCTTTCAGTTTACAAACTCTACTTCAGGTTGTTCAGAAAAAAAAATCAGAATTCAGATTTACTTTTAGACATATACTTTTTGATATATTTTTCTCCATTATACTTCCCAATATGACATTTAATTGGTAAGTTTTCTTTAAGATTTTTGCATGTATGTTAATTTCTACAAGATTTTGGTTGCCTTAAGAGAATTTATGATACGGTGAATTTATGCTCAAGAATAGTGATGAGCTGCTAACTTATGTGTAGTGTCCGTTGACTTTTAGACGTACTTTTTAGGTGACATGTACTTTGCACATGTTACAGATGCTATATTTTTGCTTCTAGTGAAGAGGGCATTTTCAGAAGAAAAATGTATGTTCCACTTTTCTCTCATTAGTTAAACTGCCTTCAATAAGTCCTTTTTGCTCCATTAAATGTGTAATGGGTTAACATAAGTTTCTGTCACTAGATTTACATTTGGGATCCAAGGGCTATGGGTTTGGGTTTGCATGTACACAGTGACAACACAGCTAAATAGATTTGGGTTTTAAAGTGAGACATCTGAGATAAAATTCAACACAAGTTTAAATTAAACAAATGCTATACTACATTTAATTCTGTTCTTTTCTACTTTATTCTCTCTTCTCAATATCCCCCTCTCTATTTTCTGACTCATTTATTGTGAAGCTTTATTTTCTCTTTCTTCTTTTATTGTTCTGTCTTCAATCCCTTCTATTCTTTCCTTGTTTTCTTTCATTATTCCCTTTCTTCCCACTTTCATTTCAACTTATCTGCTATTCATTTTATTTCAACTGGAGGATCAAAAATAATTATCAGAAAAAACAATCTTACCTTTTCCCAGGTCAGAGCAGTATCACTGCCGTGAATAGCCCTGATTTTCAGCTAAATTATAGGTTGTGTAGTAACCTTACCAATTCTAGCTTGCACTCACCCTGTATTTCTGGCACAATTTTCTCCCTTTTGCAGAGGTTATGCAGTGATAAAGTTATGGTGTTTTTCTCTATATTTATCCTCATTGCTGGAGGCATCTACCCCACTCCTGAAGGTGTTCAGTTGTGGGTTGGATGGGGCCCTGAGCAGCCTGATCTAGTGGGTAGCAACCCTGCACACAGCAAGGGGGTAGAACTGGGTAGACTTAAAGTTCTTTCCAACTCAAGCCATTTTTTTCTATGATAAGAGGTCTAAAGGGGTGTAGCTAGGATTTGTAAGGAAGTAACATCTGGAAAAGATTGGTGTAAGTGCATGGCATTATTTATGGTATTGCTGTACACTGATACACTGCTGTCAAAGTTACTTCCACTAGTGCATGCTAGAGAGCTGAAGTAGCTAACTAGATCTACCACTGACGAATTCAGCTTCTCATACTTCTGTTTGTAGATGCCTGAGTTCTTGGAATTTCCTTTCTGCAGCAGTTCAGAGTAAGGCTTGCTCAAAGTGAAGTGAAAACCATATATGTATTTCTACTCTCATATTACTCTAGCAACGCATTTCCTTTTTTTCTTGTGTCTCTGCCTTAAGACTTCTGCACAAACCTCATAACCACTCTTATTGTGACAGTTCACGAGTCACGTGTTGCATGGACACATAACACAAGGTTCTCACATTTTTAAACTGTATATGACATGATGACTTTCATTCTATTAGGTTGCTTAAATTGTCACTTGCTGCATTATTATTTAGCATGGGTGGACAGCATGAAACAGCACTGAGCAAGCTAATGCTGCACTGAAGTGAGTTTACAAGAGAAAAATACATTATTCTGTGCATATCCCAGCTGAGATTTCAAAGTCTGGGAGATATTGTTTATGTGGGCAATCAAATAGTTAGCTCTCTTTCTGTTCCTCTAAGATGTGGCCATTTGAGCTGCTTTATTTCAGAAATGCTCAGCCCTTTTCTTACTGGAACTTCAACAGTTCCTAGAAACATTTCCCTCTTATAATATTATGGGAAGAGCGCAGCACACAGCACTTCTCCTAAGGTTTGAAATTCATCATAAATACTACATGCTTCCACATCTCTGCCCCTTTTAAAGCTTCACCATGTAAAAAGTCAGTCTTTCTCCTGTTCATAAGCTCCTTTATGAACTGGAAGGACAAAAGGAGGTCTCCTTGCCTTATCTTCACCAAGCTGAACAAACCCAGTTCCTCCAGCCTTTCCTCATAGGAGAGGTGCTCCAGCTTTCTGATTATTCTCATGGGCTCCTCAGGACCTGTTCCAATAGGTCCACTTATTTCTTGTGCTGGGAGCCCCAGGCCTGGTCGCAGAAGACAAAGGAGTCCTACCTACCTGAGCCAATACTGTGATGGTTGATAAAGTTGTTTTCGAGATGCTGAAAGATCCCAGCCTCAGGGCAACAAAATGTTTCAGACTGTGGAAATCCTCAATAGCCATTAAGACTGTGTGTGATCTATGCAGAACTTTTTTTTTTTTTTTTCCCTGATTTACTGTACAAGAGAGTGTGTGAACGAGTGCTTGAGTGATTGCCATAACTGCTCTGCCTTTCTTCAAAGAGAAAGAGGAAGGGCCAGAAGTGCACTGAGACTCTGGCCTTGCAGTGAACTACACTGTGGATCTGAGTTTGCATTCACCTTGGCCTTGTCTACGTGAGACACTTCTACCTAGAAAAAAGATGTTTGGGAGGAATTATATTTTTAGTAACATTTTTATCTCTAGTTTAGATATAACCGAAGGTGCTTTAGGCAGTGTTATTGATTTTGCCTGGGAAAGTGCTGTAACCAGGCCAGTCCACCTTCATAGAAAGGATTTGCTATTATGCTTCTATCACGAGAAGCAGCAGTGATATTTTCTCTAATATAGATTTACTGTAGACTACTCCTGATGTAGAAAAGGTAGGCTATCAGAGCCATCATACGTGTTGGTGTCACATTTGAAGCACAGTAATAAATCCATGTACAGAGCTGCATTCTGGTGGCATAACCCAGCTTCTCTTGTTGAACAGTCTTAAGACCCCCAGTAGAAAACCAGAAAAAGTGTAAAATATGCTGGCTGTTAGTGACCTCAAGTATTTCTGCTTCTTATTTTAAGTACGAATAGTACTGTCTTTTCTGTCATCTGTCATTCTATGTATGGGCATCAGTCATGGCAGAAAGAACTCTCATTACTATTATTATTATCATTATTAGTAGTATTGTTGTTGTTGTTGTTCTCTATTAAATAGGCTTTTGTAAAAGAGTAAGACTGAAACTTCAGCTGCCAATGAAAGTAAACCAGTGTAGCATGAACACCTGGGCTCAATAATATTCATATATTTCATTTCTAAGACTGAACACTTGAGAGCTGCTTGAGAAGGTGTAGGGTTTGCAGTGCACTTAAGGCAAAGAGAAACAGTGGCAAATTGAGAAGCTTGTTGAGAACAAAGTTAATCAGAATCAGTGATTCTGATTTAGGAATGCATAGATTAAATAAACATGCTCCTTCTTTTGCTCTAGTAGCCTTCCTGTTATGTTCAGCAGATATATGTAGTTTATACATTTATTTCTGAAGTACAACTCAACAAGGCTAACATTATGCTAACAGATATGTCTGGGGGAAATCAGTATCCTCATAACTAATCTGAGTTGGGGCAAATAAATGTCTTTAACTATTCTTTTCACCTCTGATATTAGTTTTTTGTTTTGATAGCAGTGTGTTTGTTAGTTGAGGGAAGTCTAGCAAGCTGAAGACAAGTTTAAAAGTACCGTGCAAGGGCCAGCTGGGGATGAAAAATTTTATATCTAGTAATTGGAAATGAGACAAACATAACAAACTGTGAGCAGGTCATTGCATTCTTTGTAATAGTCTGTGAAACAGAGGAGGAGAGCCTTGCTTTACACTGCTGGAGTCACAATTAAATCCACTCACATCAATGAACTGACAAATGCTAAGCCTGTTAATGTAAAGAATCATACCTAAGAGAAAAGCTCTTAGGCTTGAAAAACTTGTTTGGGATCTCATAGACTGTATTTAGTACAAAATAATGACCCTTTTACACAGATTTGGCATAGTATGAGAAGGTAAAGGAAATTGTTGTAACTTTGCATTGTATAGAAAATCCGTACCTGGGGACTGATTCAGCACAGCTGGGGATTATGCAAACGCTTAGTTCAGGGACATACAATAGGAACCACCACAACACATCAGAGCAAAGAAGGAGAAATGGGAGGAAAAGAAATTTAAAAGTAATTACTTAGTTGCAGAAAAAGATGTAAAAACAAAGTAAAGAAGGAGAAGAAGAATGCACTGAGGAGGTGAAATAGAATTAATTTCAACAGGTGAGATGAGAAATGTCAGGTCAAAAAAAAATTATATAAATTCATAAAAAAAATAATCACAGATAATTAAGAATGAATTATGATGGTATAAAAATGATGTCTCCATTACACATTTATATGAATCTGGTCAATACCTAGTGAGTACAAACACTTATAGTCATGTTAGGGGAGAAAATGTGCAAAATAGAAGATTACAGCACTGAAGATAGAAAAACATATAAGGCAAAAAATGTATATCTTAATATTTCTAATTAAGTGATTAAGGAAGAAAAAAACTTTTGACTATGGCAGGAGAATTACTGAAAGGTTGCTGGCATGGAAATAAGTGAAATCCTGAAATAAAAAGTGTACGAATTCACCGGAATTAGGGGAAAAAATCCTTGGAAGTACAGTATTTTTTATCACAATGCATATCTCCAAAACTTGAAGAGATAAACCAGGAAGATATAAATCAATAAACTTAACAACAGTCATATGAGAAAACCTTGGAAACAATCTTAAGAGGTGTGGCATTGCAGCAGCTGGAAATTATATTTTATTGTGTTAGGCAGGAGCTTAAGAATTCCACTGGACTCTGAAGACACAGCTTCCTGCATTGAACACAAGATATATGGTACACAAGAATATATGGGCAAAATAGCATTTGACAGAGCCCAAACCAATACCAATACAAAGCTAAAGTAAACTACGTGCTGAAATAAGAACCAAACAGGCAGGAGAGAAACAAGAAACAGGCCTAAAGAACTGATACCCAAAGCAATTAGATGTCGGATTGAAAGTCTTACACAAAGGCAGGGACACAAAGCCATACAGTTGTGACATGAATGGATTGCTGTTGGAAATCAGTCCACTTAATATTCTGCATGGCAGTTGGGTTAAGAACATTATGAAGAGGAGGAAAAACACTGGTTGGAAATATCTTCTGGAAAAATTTATTTAGATTATTTCAATGACAAAAGTTAGGTTTTCAAGCATCAGCTAAAGTTTCAGGAAAAACTAATAGCTCGCTGTTTTGCCAGACCTAAAGATCAGGTTGGCTGTGTTCCTTGGAAAGAAAAATGGCTAAACATATGTGTATCCATGTGCTCATATCAATGGCGGTAGTTCTGCAATCCAGCTGATAAAACAAAATGTGTCCTCAATCTAACAGGCCTTGAGTAACTAGCATGCAGTAAAAGAATATCTAATATTTATTTGCTGATGAGAAGAAAGAAGTATTTTCTGGCTTTCCTTGGATGTGAGAAATGGATATTTTCACATGCATTTTTGTCATGTCTATTGTGAGTGGACAGTGGGGAAAGATAACACAAACTTAACTCAGACATTGCTCCCAAATTAATAAAAGAAGTTTCCACTCTGCTGGCCACTTGAGACACTTATTTTTTGTTTTCTCATCCTTTTGGCATTTTTCAACTAGATATCCCTATGTCAGTGTGGGGAACCTCACACAGCTGTGGTAAGTACTGATACCTGCTTACCAAATCAGAAAGCTGGTTGTGTTCTTAGCCTGCCTTCAGCTGGCTGCTGAAGATTTGGGGATCAAGGCTTAGATGCTCTTTCCCCTGTTCCACAGTACTGCTTCAAATATGTATCAGGGGAGCAGACAGACAAGTCTTTCCTTGAAAGAGTGAGTGAAACAGTTGCAGCACTGCCCTGTTACAATGGCCTATCTAGAGCTAAGAGTGTGCACTGAGAAGTGCTTAATCATAATCTACGTATCCCACCTGCAGCTGTATCCCTGTACGAATTTGAATTTCCCTTACCTCCCCTCTGCTCCATCCTAAAGCACCCTGCCTGGATTCTCACACTTTTTTGTCTGATTGTACCTTAAAGAGAAATGAATGCTTAAGTTGTTCTCATGCAATTTGGCTAATTCACCCACAAGTATCTCAAATGGTTCAGAAATCACCCAGAGCCAGGAAATTTGCCCAGAGCTATGCTTGCATTCCTTGCAGTCAGCAGCAAGCAACAAAAACCTCCATCCAACTCAGCTGTGATTTCCAGTTTATTCCTGCAGAAATCAAGAAAGCATTCAGATCATCATGAGGCAGTATCAGAGTATCTAAAATGCAACAGCATAAATTCAATATCTGCAGAGATGGGTCACCACAGCTTGTACTTGCCATGGGCTGGGGTTGAGAGATTTTTATTTGGATATTTCACAAGAATTTAAGAAATAAGAAATAAAGGGCTTTTGCATATATGGGAAATTGTTTATGCCGCTGAGGTTTTAGTTATGTGTGGGAAATATTGGATACTCAGAATATGTGAAAAGTCATGGAGCACTCATGATTGCACAGAGACCACTGTCTCCCTATCCAATCAAAGAAAAACTTATGCCATCTGGTATGGAGTATCCACTGATCAGTGTATCTTATGCTCAGTGCTGACACCAAACAGTGATTCCTTTAACAGACTGACCACATCCTTTCACCATAGCAGTTTAAAAACTTCCTCATAAATATTTATCATCCTTCCAATCTGAATCCCTGAAATAAGTGCTGCAAACATATTTGTTGGCCTTGCCTACCACGTCTTCAGCATTTGGACTATTTTACTTCTTCTTCTGTCACCCCATCACTCCATATGGCACATCAAAATTGCCAGCCTTTGTTTTCCATTTATGTGCTTCTCTCGAATCTGTTTTCCATGTTTTCTTCCCTGGTGTTTCCAAAGCATAATCATAATCTTTGTTCCTCAGATGGGTTACTGGGCCTTTATCTTTCTGTGCATTCATTCTGCAAGGCCTCTAGAAAAAGATTACATCTGCAATAAGCCAACTGACTGAACATAGCAAGCATGAGGGACAGTTTAGAAATCTCTCTGCTCTCAGTTTTAGACAAGCATTCTCAGAACAGACATCATCAATTTGCATGCAGTTGCTGTATTTTCTCTTTTAATCTACGGAGGCAGTCTTTAAAACAGGGCACTTTGTTGCTTCTATAGTATCTAGGAAAATAATTGTTCCTCTTCATAAATAGCTCTAATAAATAAATACTCAACTGTAATAAACCTAGGAAAATGCGAAGTCAGTTATTTGCATGGAAGTCACAGAAAGAATAATAATTCAAAACTTTCAGTAACAAATGTGGTTTTTCAGACATCCTGTATTACAATTTATTCTGGAAGAGCCCTGAGCACCACACAGGAACTGAATTTTACTTGAAATCAATGTGTCAAATTTATCTTTGGCCCAATTTTGTGATTGTAGTTAGGCCAGGAGAATTTGGCTCTGTGTCTATAGTACTAGCCTGCTGGGAGCAAAAGTTAGACACCATAACAAATTGTGTTAATACTCTTGGATATAAATATATATATATATAAAAAAATATATTTTTGAGTGTCAGAAGGCATCTATTCCTCTGAAACAGCAAATAATTGAAGTAACCATTAACATGTCTTCTTTCCAAATATAGTGCACAGTGTAAGGATTCTGTGGATTTTATGCCAGTTAATTCTGTTGAATTCTATAAATGATGACTTTAAAAATCATTACCCTAGATATTACAGTAAGGTTATATCAATCACTCGGTTAGATTAAGATGATATTCAGATCTTTTGAGACACATCTCTTGCCAACCTACTTGCTTTCCACTATTTCCTGCCAATTGCTGAAATTCATGGTAGATTATTTTCTCATGTATTTGAACATGTCCACATGTCTTTGTATCCCCCAGAGAGTTTTTATTTCCTTCCATAGAATCAATATTATGACCACAGGAAATAATACTAGTTTTTCATGCTTGATTTTTGAAATAACAATTAATTATACTTCTGGGGGAGAAAAAAAAAGTGTTTGTTTATATCCTAAGCCAAGAAGTACGATGGTAGCTAGCCCTCTCCAACAGTGTGAATTGTTGCTTGATTTGACAGGGCACAGAAGCAGAAAAAACTGTTCCTAAAATCCTACACCATAACACTTAGTTGAATTTAAGCTTCTTAAAAACAGAACATATTCACTTCTTCTTGTACAAGTATCCAACTACCATACAAATTAACACAAGATCTTCTAGAACATCATTTAAAAGCAGAAATACACATGCAGCATGCTTTGAGTTTATTCAGTTTATCAGCACTTGGAATTGTATTCTTGGATACAGTTTTCTCAGACTACATTTACTTTCTGGGACACTGCATCTCTACTGAACCATTTTTAAGCAGGTTTGGATTGAGGTTTTGATTGAGTTTTTGTGTTCATTCTTTGTTTGTTTAAATATCAATTTGAACTTGATATGCATAGTCAAAGAGTGAGGTGGACCATAGAAGCCATGCTATATTATGTAGCCTGTTGCCATGTTTCTGACTTCCAATGTCAGCACAATTACAGAGAATAAGGAAGTGTGTGAATGAGGTCCAACTACACCTCACTGTTTTAAACAGCCATTCATAGACCAAACACTGAGATGTTAAGCAAGTCCATTCTGCTTCTATGGGCTATCTTTGGGGCCATTTGCACCCAGTCACCAATGGCAGTAGTCACTATGTTGTGCTCTTACAGAAGTACTCTGTGGCATTGGCTTATTGGTGCCATGCAATTGAGTGTAAACCCAAATAATCTGAAAAACAGACGTCACTCAGCTTTGCATAGCTTTGTGCCCCTTCTTTTGTACAATTACATCACAGAAAACTTCCTCTGTAAATCACCACCTTAGGTAAAAGTGACCCAGAGTACTGGAAGTAGCAAATGATTGATAAAAGTAGGAAGTTGCCGCCGCAATGTGAAGCAGACGCAAGATGGGATGTGAGATACCTTTCTGAACTATACTGATTTTTATAGGTGGAAGAAAGACACTGAGCTCAGCTCACTGTGCTAGAGTTAAAAATAAAGTTAAGAATGGACACATACCAGTAACCCAGTTTGCTCAAACTCTCCTGCCAAACAAGCCTGGTGCTGCTTGTTTCACTACCAAGCCTGTCTTTCCTCACCCTGGTGACCATCCCTTCTTTCTCTGTTATTTCTACACAAGGCCCAACTGTCAGCCCCACATTTACTCATCTGCTCCTAGTTTTGGCCCATGCTGCTACCAACTCCTATCTCACAGTCTCTGCCTTATCATTTCCTTCAGAGGCTGCTCCCACAACCCACGTGCCTCATTTCTCCTCCATACTCATTTCACTTCTGCCACGTGGGCATCACATTAGGAGGCTGCTTGCTAGAAACAAAAGCTTGGCTTGAGGGAATATCTTCAACTGTAGTCTAATCAGCACCCAGGCAGAAGATTCTTATGACCATTATCATAGGCACAGCTGTAAACATGATCAGATCAGACAGATAATTACAAGATATAAACAGTCAAAGGGCTGAGAGATCACACTGTAGTACTGTTTGCGTTCAGTACCAACTAGATCACGTTCCCTATGTAGTGTCAGTAAGAGTTAAATACTATCTATCTCAGAAATGTGGCTTTTCAACTACAGTTTGTTGGTTATAGAGAAGATCATTTTTCTTTTTTTTTGACAATTTTTAACTCAATTTTATTATGTTAAAGCTGAATTGCAAATCAAATGAACTCCTACTAAAGGATTCTAGGTTAAAGGTACAGCTTCTAACAGATGTAGCACTTTTACTTCTATACCTAAAGCCAGGTGTAGCACTTACCATTTGTCTCTGTAGCGTATTTATAATAGTCATTAAACATTTGTTAGTCTTTATAATCCCTTTATGAATGTTCTCTTTTATGCAATATGCGAACAAACTGAAGACTGAATCATGAGAAAGTTTACATTGCTGCTTTGTCATGGGTTATGTTTGAAGAATTGGATGTGACATGCAATTTTTAAGATCTTTTTAGCAGAATTTTGCGGTTATTTTCTTCACCCCTTTCTGCTGCTTGCTACTTTTATTTTCTCCTTTTCTTTATTCATTTCACTTCCCATCCTTTTCATTCCCATCCCCATATTTCCATCCCAGTCAATGCTAAATGATGCTGGACAGAGGGACCGTAAAGAGTGCAGAAAGACTTTGGTCAATAGGCAGCTGAGTTTCTATGTAGATTTATAACTGTTGGGCCATTCTCTACAAACTGAGCTTCTGGAATCTTAGTATTCCTATCCCAGATAGAGGTTGTTATTTGTTTTTGCTTTATATATGTGTATGTATGTATATATATATATATAAACTATAGGACAACTGTAGGACTACTTAAATTAAAAATGGGATTTGGCTGTGTTCCCTGCCAACAACATTCACCCTGGGGAGAGGCAGATGGATGGAATTGTACCAACACCATTCCTGCCCTCTCTGCTATTCCCCTCCTAGCCCTGTCTCTGCCCACATCACTTTTGCTGATCTGTCTTCAGTCAGATCAGGTAAAGAAATACAGGTCAGAAATGGTAGCCTGGCTGCCACAACTAGATTCTCATCAGAAAGTTTTCACATTATGAAAAACAACAGATCATTCTCAGAATATTCTCTGCTTCCCTGTAGAAGAAAGAAACAAGTTATATTCCTAGATCTATGTGTTTGGTGTAATGTAGGATTTCTCCTTCATATCTTCTTCAGGACTTCTGTCAGTTTGGCCCAGGTCAAAGCAGGATTTTGCTGCCACCTTTGTAGAAATTACTGACCTAGAATCTTAGCCATCTTCTTCTGAAGGGATTATTTCCTTTTCAAAAACAGTTCCTCCTGCAATGACCCCAGCTGCAGAGGAAGATCTACCAGCTGAAGTTCATAGATCTTACTCATACATGACACCGAGTAACTCTGGGCCCTGTAAATGCTTACCATTATTAAACAAGTGAGTTAATTACTATTAAGATAGGGACTTGAGAGGAAAAAAAAAAAAAAAAGCATTGTAATAACATGTAAAAATAATTCTCAACCACAAAGTGGTTAGATGGCACCTTTCTACCCTCCCACAGAGTCTGACACCTAGCTTTCAGACTCTGGCCTCTGAAGCTGCTGGATGTCATTCCCTGATTTCTTTTTATTAACAGTGAAGGAGAAAGAATACACAGGCATAGTTAAAATACAATTTATATTCCAAAGTTTGTGGATTTTGAGCTAGAAAGCCCAAATGAGAATGTTTGGCCACTGTACACAGTCCTGATCACTGGATTCTTCTTAAATTGTGGAGCAGAAAATTAGATGGTTATTGTTGGATTCTTTGTAGTACAGTGTGTCCAAAACTGCACTGAGATGATGTCAGAAAATGCTACATTTTTTTCCTAATTACAAAATGAATTATGGAGAGCTAGCTCACTACAAGCCTGTATTGTTGAAACAGCTATTTTGGCTGATAGACTGTTGTCCAGCCAGAAAACACAGGTGCTTTGTTTTTAAGAATTTTTTCCCCAAATGTCTCAAGGTTACAGTGACCATCCCTTTCTCACTGTCTTCAGAATTTAAATAGTAAATGTCACATATCAGAAGAATTCTATCTTCCACTATTTCTCTTCTAAAAACAGATTAAATGAAAAGTTACAATGCTCAAACAACTGATAACATCATGAGAACATGGGTAAAATTTCACGTTTAGCTTAAGCGTTATTTAATCATTTTTAATTATTTAACTCTTTAAAGAGAGAAAATGAGGTCTATTTCATCCAGTTTTACTCACAAATTCTTTAAATGGATGACACCAGTTTGTCTCAGTCCCCTCAGCTGTAGTCAGGCTACTGAAATGCCAGAGGATGAGAGCAGAAGTTAAAGTTACAGCAGAGATGAACTCAATACTTGCTCAGATGGTTTCAGGTCTGCAAATGCAACCAGGTTCCTAAAGAATGCTGTGTAGCTTCATAACACCAGTTCAAGTCTCTGGAATTTATTGTTATTTTAGTTTTACATTTAAAACAAACAAAAACCCAACCATCTTTGCTTTCTGGTAGCTTTAAATCACCATTAAACAAGACAGCTGATTGAGGTCGATCCATTTTAGGCATCTGGTTATCTCATCCACCTACATCATCCTGAACCATATGTTAGCAGAATATTCAAGGAACTAAATTATTTTGTTTTCTGCAAGGAGAGAAGTATCTCCTGGTATCTCCTAGGTATGGAACACTGGCACTAGTCCTCTGCTGGTATAAATCAGCATGGACCAGAATCTATTCCATGTCTCTCATCTTTAGTACTATCTCCCTGCTAATCATTATCAGTTATGCCAACTATCAGAAGAAGAAGAATGCAGGCAGGAATTTTGTTATCTTTGCCAGCAGATGGTGAGGGCTGTGGATGTAGGCTACAGTTTAAGATACCATTCTTGTGCCCCACAGGGAACAAGAGACTCCAATACCTGCAGGTATGGTAAAGGAGAGACAACTTCCAGTTTTATGTTCTGTGACCCATAAATTCTCTTCCAAAGAAAATTATGTTCTTGTTGGTGAATAATGGACAGGATTAAATTTTTTTGCACCCACGGAAAAAAGTGCTCTGGTCTGCCAAGAGGTACAGAGTTGAGGTAAGTCTGTTTTTGTACTACTGTTGTCTGCAGTCTTGCTTAATTATTTTTTTTAATAATTAAATATTTAAAAAAAAATAATTATTAAAAAAAATTGTCTGCTTTGTTTTAATCCTATTACTTTTATTTTGTTTTGTTCTTCAATTTCCATCAACTTTAAGATAATTGTATGTGTTACAAGAAGTATATCGTTAATAAAAATAGCACGAGAACTTCATGTTCCCTTCTCCATCTGCCCAAGCCACCTTAATTCCCAGCCTCAACCCCACTCTGTTCATACCTCAACTCTTCCATTTGCCTACAGTGACATGAGTCCAGCACCAGCCATGTAGCCAACAAAAAAATACATGTCTGAGGAATTTCTTATCTGAACTGAGCACTAACAGTGAGTTCCTGATCTTAGTAACATCTGTGAGAGGGGGAGCTATTAAAATACTTGAAATTTGAGGTGTAAAGCCATGAATTTGATCAACCAATGAATATATTCAATCTCGTCTTGTGGATAAATACAGGATATTTTTCATATTTGCTCCAAACACATAAAACACATACAACATAAAGCATTTTCTCTTTGTAAAATAAGGACTTCAGTATCTGAATCATGCCTCCTTTGTTTTACCTATTATGAATGTATCGTGCCTTGTTCTAACAGACTAATAATGCAGTCAGCTATGGAATTAACTAAAACTGGAGAGTTTTCAATCTCTCCCTGAAAATGTGATGGTCATTGGCAACATTCCTCAAGGGGGCATTCTAATACATTATTTAACCTGTTCACACAGAACAAGATGAAGCCATCAGGATACTGATTCAAATACTCATAGATCTTGTTTAAATTCACAGTAATTCTTTTTCTGCCAGTGAAGTCAATTTGTAGGGGGAGAAAAAAAGGCTAACCTGAAAAACGTAAACCCATCAGTAAAATACTTGTAAATCTATGCAACTCATACAACCAAAGACCAAATACAGGAATTAAATTAGCAGAAGTGGGTTCTTTTCAGATTTTGTCAAAAAGAATAACTGTGTGACTTGCTGGAATAGAGATGTATGCTTAACAAGATTGAGTTGAGTATAGATAAGAAAACAAATAAATATTTAAGACCTTAAATGTGGAGTTCCACTGAAGAATACTGCTATGTACAGAAGATTACAGTGTGTTTATTTTGAGTTCATAGAATTTTCATGTCTAAAAAGAAAAAAGCTGAATGAGAATATAGCTAAATAAATAAATAAATAAGGCATGAAATTAAATCCAAGAAAATCAGGAAAACTTGAGATTACGTGGGATCCCTGAAAATTACTAACTGTACAAACCGGTGTAGTGGCTGTTCTTAGACAAACAAACAAATGAAATCTGATCCCTCTTTAGACACTAAAATAAGAACAGCTCTTCTTAATGCAATTCTGAATACTGGAGAGATAGATTAGATATTTGCATAAGAAAATATCCAGTGCCATTAATAAATACAGACTTCAGCCTACTGGCAAACAATCTGACAGTTTTGAAATGATCCTTTCTAGCTTTATTCATCTCAACTAAGGAGAATTTAAAATTAGTAGGTTGTTCTGTAATACTGCAAAACAGATGTAAATATAATCATTCAAGGCAAAAATGAGGCATAACCTCTAACTGAAGTCTCTTTAGTACTGAAGAGGCATTTGAATGAGTCAGACAGAAGAGTTTGTCTTCCACATTTTACAGTGGATACAGCATCTTATGGTGACTAGTTTCTTACAAGAGATTCTTTCACTGGATTGGACTTCTATATAACAGGCATACTGTGTGTATCTGCAAAGGGGATTATATGGAATCCTTTACTTCATATAGAGGTACATGCCAAGAATATTAATTCCTTATTATCTCATTTTATACAGCCACATTTTACAAATGCATAAATATTGACTACAGGAATCAATACACTTACAGATATATCCAAAAACCAAGCAGTAACATAAAGGCTGAACACTGCTAACAGTGTTTAACAAAGTAGAACAAATGCTTCCTGCTTCACTGGCTGGTCACGAATCAGTTGGGCTGTACTGGATATTTTAGTAGTCTCTAGAAATAAAAGATACAGATCTCAGCTGAGCTTGAAGTAGTTTATTGAAGGTACTGTGTAATAAACTATTTTCTCAAAAATAATTCATGTTTTCTGAACTAAACCGTCTTTATAATAGTGCAGTAAAAATAATGGGAAGTGATGAGGCAATAGATATCAAGAGGTATCACCCACTTCTTAGAGGAGTGAACTCCCTATTTCATGGGTTGGATTCCATTTTTGACTAGCTCTGTTTGGCCAATTTACATTATTCCAAGTTGAAACCAAATCTCCTTTCAGTCCTCTTTGTAGTCTCTGCACAGTTACCTGAGTAAAGTTACACCAAATAAAAATTGATGGAAGCATTGAATAAGGCAGGTCCACTGTATGTAGAGTGACCATAAAATGATTCTATATTAATTTCACAGTCGTTTTGTGTTTGCAAGTGGTTAGAAAATGATTCTGTACATCAGTGCCTGCTTTATGTGTTACTTTACACTTATGAAAGCTCCCTAGGAACTAATTTCATGGGAATTAGTCATATCTTCTGAAAGTCTTCCTGCAACCTAGAAAGAATACTTAAGTTATCCCTGGATTAATGCTTCTAAAAACTTTTTTTTTTTTTTTCAAAATTGAGTCAGGTATCAGTTGGATCTTCTGCACTACAAATTCCCATCCCCTCCTAAATAGGCCATTAAGCTCAGGCCAGACTTGGCTTTGAGGAATACAAGGCCCAAGGCAGAACCTTACAAGTAAGCAGCTACCAATAATGGACGCAGCACTGTGCTTGCAGTTTTTATAAAGACTGAAGCTACCAGTACATAGAAAAAAAAAAAAAAAAAAACAACTTAGTTTGTCTTTCAAAACTAAAGTCAGTACTTTGGAGAGGTTTATGAACCTAGTGCATTTATTTTCTGATAGCCCTCTGTCGCAGTTCCTAAAGAAATTATTAAATTACTATTAGGTAACTGACAAAAGTTGAGACAGTCAGTGTAAAGAGGTCCAAGATCACTCTTCTGGCAAAGCAGCACTCCTGAAACACAGAACAACATTGCATCAGACAAAGTAGGAGTACCAATTCCATTCATAACTTACTTTGCTAGAATGCCACAACAAATACAGTTACATTATCAGAAAGTGACCAGTATATAAAGACAGGAACTGCTCCCCAAGGAACTTCTAATCCAAACACCCTGCACATCTAAGCTCTTTGCATGTTACTATGAACATTTTTTTAAATGGCAGCCTTTGGTAGTTTTAGATACCACAGTTCACTTGCATGCTGTTTCCTTCCAGGCCTGGAATGTGAATGAGTGTGACTTTGTATCTCACCAGTTGGAGCATGGCTCTGACGGCTGTATTATCTAAGTAATACCAATGTTTTTGTTATGTAATGTTGCTTTCACTCTAGTCATTGTAACAGAGAAATTTGTATACCTCTAACACTTAGTAAGATTAGAGTCATATTAACCTTTCTGAGCTTTATCAATTAAGATAAATTCCTTTTAATGTCAAGTTGTCAAGAGCCATGGCAACAAAAATATCTTTTTGCAACTACATGAGAGCAAGTAATGGCAATTGTGTCTGGCTAGACGCCTCTTCATTTCAAAAGAAAGGCATGCTTAGACTGTAAAGATCTAGTGGTATGAAACATCCCCAGTTTAGTTACATGTGGAAAATGTGTCTCATCCTAAAAGCATAACAACTGCATTCAGTAGGGCTTGCAAGACAAGTGCTGAGAAAGAGATTGAGCATGTAATGAGTGCAGAGAAGACTGAGATGCATTTTAAATGAAGATATGGAAATATTTGTTGGTTATGTGTGGTTTTGACAATTCTGCAAAAATGGATAGTGCTTCAAAATTTACACTTTTAGTACATTTGCTATTGAGCCTCATATAGAAACCACAGCATGCTACAACACTGCAGAACTTGACTGGGAGCAGAGTACAACTGGCTAATGACTAAACACATAAAGGATGCAGAACTACAAAGCCAGCTGCAGGCATTTGACTTGAAATATTTGATGGCTTTGCTTTATGTTTCTTTCATACATATGAAATTACCTTAGAATGAACATTTTCAGGAGCAATAACCTAGAACTGGTAAGGCAGAAGAGTAGTTCAAAAGCAGATTTTTTATGCTCAAAATCAGACAAAATTGATCTAAGTAATGAAACCCAAAGTCACCATATCCCCATCTACAGACTAACTCATTCACAGCCATCAGGGCACCCAGGCTAATGAAATGAAAAATGTGACAGTGCTCTCATTGCAATAGGTTGAAATAACAATGAGTTATTTCTCATCAATCTAGGGTATCTCTGCCCAGCTCAGCTCTTGCAGTTCTTATAGAATGAAACAAAGAAGTTTATCTCCCTGTCTGCACTGGGGAAATTGTTACAAAGACTGAAAGAATGAAAAGACAGCTTAAAAGAAATAAAGTCTGAGGGAATGACTTCATCCTCACAGGATTTTATTTTTTTTTTAGCTCACCACTGAATCTGTCACCACAGATTTTGTGGTTTAGGAACCTGAGCAGAGCAAACTGACACTTCCCTCCTACCCTCATGTTGATGTCCTTAGCCTAGAAAGGAAGGGCTGGTGCCTCACTGTGCCTTGTCCTAAAGCAGATTTTATGCATAATTACAACACACACCCAAATCAAAGAATGCAGAAGGACTCTAAGATCTTTTGCTGGACTTAGTCATAGTGCTATTTTTGCTTTGGAGAAGTTTGTATGTAGCAAAATACTTTCCTTATTATTTCTTTTTTTTTCCTGAATGTCCTAGGACATACAGTTTAGACTAATGTTCATTTTAGTTAATAATAACCCAATAAGTAGTACATCCAAACTAGTTATTTGTTATTTGCATGTTCCCATGTGCTTGAGATATCCTACTGAGATAGGAGGAATTTCCTCCCAGAGATGGTTGCAATTCTCCAGGGAGTCAAAGGATGCTTGGATGGCTCTCTTCAAACAGGAACATCACTTCAGATAGCCAAAATCAGGTTGAATAAAACCTACTCAGGATGCTTAAGACACAGACTAGTGAATTCTCTAGAAAGATTCAAGAAAACCAATAAAGTCAGCGGGACTGATTAAATTTTAGTATCTGGCACAAGTTTTCATGGTTAATTTTAAAAGCAAGTCTGTTCAGCACCTTGCAGAACCATTTCTTGTTTTACACCTAAATCATACATAAAAATGTAAGTACATGAATATTTATGTGCTGAAGAAAGATCAGGTCATAAAGACTTATAAGAAGAATTGCTGGAGCCCAGCTGTCAGAAACTCCTGCTGGGCAAACCATCTGTCTATAATCACACGTCTATCAGTTTTCTGTCTGTAATTACATGAGTCTGTCCTCATCCTGAATGCAGACTTCAAAGCATTCAGGTTTTCTTCCCAAAAATCCTAATATTTTCTCTCCTTTCTCCTTCTACCCTTTGCCCCTCCACATGTAACTGCCTACCTAACTTGATTAGCTCTGCTTTTTCCTTATTTATGATGATTACGCTGATATCACACAAATGGAGAATCTGCATTTATTCTAAGGAAATTGTTTTGAAGATAGCAAGACAACATTTATTGGTAGTGTGACATTTTTATGATCCAAACTGTACTTGCCTTCTGCTTACAAGAAAACTTCTGAATGTCATACTCTAAGTGATTCTCTTGTATTATGTTACATTTTACTCCTACTTTATGGGTTCTCAGATTTGTTGAAGTGAAATTGGGAAGGTACTAAACTAAGTGCAACATAAGGGTGATCTAGGATGTCCACAGTTGGTAGTAATTCACATAATGTATACCATTCCAGTACTGACAGGAAGTTATGCTTTATATGATTGGTATTAGGGGAAAGCATGAAATGTAATCAAGTAAAATCCAACATGTGCTGATTTATTGTTTCTTAAATTATGCAGTTTGGAGACAGGATCTTCCAGAGCCTGTTTCTTTTCCATGGTGTAATCTCTTTCTTGCTCACTGAGAGCACAAAGCATGTTTGTCCAGTGCATCAGTACATCTGCCAGGGCCAGAAAAAGAGTCGAGCTTGCTTTATCTAGTATGTTTTCTCATTTCCTTGCCTAGTAGTAAGGAAGTGAGTTCAATATTCGGTTTCACATTTCCCATGAGACTGTTGCTGGCTTGACCAATATCTCCTGGCTCTATAAGAGAAGCTGGATTAAACTCTGTTTCGCAATGGTTTATAGCGAATTCATACTTCAAAATCCCAGCTTCGTGCCTGCCACTTGAATTGGTTGCACCTTCTGAGAAATACAAAAAAAGCCACCCTTCTTTGCACTGATCTAGGTCCACACCTTTCACAAGCTGCTCTTTTTTCGACGACCTCCATAAGACCGTAAATGAAGTGGCTATAAATGTTTTTCTGAATTATTAAAGTAATATCTTCAGCTTGGATTCCTGCCTCTTTAATTACCCTAAAGGGTAATGTGTCACTGCTTCTAAGAGATAAATGCTGGGAACCACTGCATGGTTATATCCTGAAGATCCTATGTATTAAACCTCTCAGAGAATGGCATCGTCTTGTGTAATTATTGATTTAGATAAAGAAGCCATTCTTCTGTGTGTACATGTAGCCATGAATTGCCAAAAGACACACTTGCTGTCACTTCCCAGGAAATAGGGGATATTAATGCAGCCATTTATGAATTTTCCATGTTAACTGTTTGAAAATTCATCTGCTCGTCAAAGTGCAATAATGGTCACCTTGACCACAGTGTACTGGTTTAATTTTGGGTTGCATGAATATTTTTAATCAGAGGGATAGTAAGTGGAAGATTTTTTGGATATGTATGTCTGGGTTGATTGGATTCATCACATCTTCATTTTGTCACATCAAAGCTAATTTCTCTGTCTGAATTCATCCTCAACACTTCTGATACAGTAAGTAGAGGGAAAAAAAGCTCTCTAGGACAGCTGTGTAAGGGAGTGGAGTTAGCCAGGTTCTTGCACTGACTGTAGATGCCTGTCTGAGATTGAACATCACTCAGAAATGGATGAGGCTTGATTAAATTTGATCAGCCTACGTATGAAAGTTAATTTCATTACTGCTGCTTGGTGAGAGGAGGTTCACGTCATGTTTTGCAGTTTTATCTTGTGAAGATTAGCCATGTTGACACCATTCCTCCTATCCAGAAGAAAAATAAATAGATAAAACCCTCAAAAGTGCCCAAGTAGCAGTATGAATAAAGAGGTATTCAGGACTTAAAGGGCTGAGCACAAATATTCCTTGCAGTATTCACTAGCCTCTGCTGATGTCTGTGTGTACATAAACTGACTACACCAGTCAGTAGATTTTTCCATATTATGTTGTTAATGTCCCTGAAGCCTAAAAAGTTGGGCTATCTTTGAGAAGTAAAAGTGTAGCTAAATTTCCATGCCTGTTTTTCAGGTTATAACACAGACAAGATTGCCAGTGAATGTGTGGTAGCTGTGGTTTTTTTGATGCGGACATCTGCCCAGTAGACCCTGAACTGACACCCATCTTTCATTTGGCTGTTGCATACTTCTTAGACAGCAGCCACTTTCAGTCAGTGTTGTACTGTTCTACACAGCAGTCTGTGAGCTGCACCAGGAGGCCTTCACAGTCCTGTGCTGATCCCCAGAGTGATAACCTCTTCCAGTCCATGGTCACTTACGATAGAAAAATATTGTTCTGGGCACTGAATATATCTTAAGAAACTGAAAATCTGCATGTGCTTATTTGCAGAAGTATGCATTTTAACATAACTGTATTACTATTGCTTTGACATTAAACTGAATTCTTAGTCTCGGCCTAGCCAGCCATTGTATTTTTGTTACAAATGGATAGAAAATGAAAACCACATGAAATGAAGTTCTGACAACTTTTATCTGTATTTTCAGATTAACCAGAATAAATGTGTTTTGTCACTTACAAATTACACTGCAGTTCAGTTTAGATTAGTGGAGAAACTATTGTTTGCCAAAAGAGTGAAGGATGATGACTGAGGCCCAAAAACCCATGGTATTTTTATTAATTGAGCACTTACTTCAAACAGTTCATTTTTCTGAACCTTGGTGGTCCTTGGTGCAGCTTTGCATGTCATCTTATTCCTTCCTCTCTCAATCTATGAAAAAAAACTCAAAGGTTTTAAGCGATCTGGTTCAAGTACTCCATACTGAAACAACTGGATCAGAAAAAAGAGCCCCTCTGAAGTGCTCTGTGAGCCGTGCTCCTCTAGGAGCAGCTGATTTAACATCTGCAGCTGCTGCTAGCAAACAGAAAACCGGTCTCCTTTGTAACTTCATTTTACAGCATGTTAAGCCTCAACTGCAAATGTTATTAAAAAAAAAAAATATATACCTGCAATCTGATATGCCAGAACAGCAGCACTTTATTGTCGCTTTATCAGCCAGAGTTCCTTTGAAGGGATTCTGGTTACCAAGAAAATTAGCCAGGTCAGAATGGTTATAATTGTTCACTTATTCCATCAGGTACTAAAACAATGCATGTAATTGTATTGCCAGTGATATATTATTAACAAAATATTCTGTTGCTATGCAGTTCTTCCTGCCTTATTGATGGGTCTTTTCTAGCTCAAATTGGCAATAAGCCACACAAGCAAATCTTACATGCATACATCAACAAATTTTAAATTACAGACTGCTTAGCTGCTTTGTTAAACATAGTAAATACGCAAGACAGAGGCATCTTCCTTCCTTGTATGTATTACTTGTTGACAGCCATTTTCATTGTGGCCTCTCAAGGTCATTGTATTAGGATTCAGGTAGGTCTCTGTGGGCTTTGGAAAGGGGATTTTGTATTTAATGAAGAAGTATTTCTTATTCTAGAACAGTTAAGTGTTCAAGATCAAGTATAAAGAAATAAGATCATTTTGGAGATTCTCGAATGCATCCAAGAGGCTGCCTGCTCTCAAGCACAAATTTCTGCTGTGCCCAAATGTTTGCTCATAGCCACTTTTGAGTCTGTTTCATCTGCCTTCATAAGGCTTTAGAAGAGGAATCTGGTAGAAAGTAGACAGTATATCTTCCTGACTTTTCTATGATATTGCTTTCATTTTGGCTTGCCTAGAGAATGACATACACATCATGAGTACCTAGAATTCTGTTCCACACTGAAACAATGGCAAGGACTTAGTTCACTGTTTAGATTTGTTCTGAAAGTTCATTCTGTGTGTTCAATTGGGCATAAGTCATAAGGCTGTCCAAAATCTGCCTGTGATTTCAAGCCACTGCTTCTGAGTGATGCTCGCAGCTGAATTTTGAAGCCTATACAAAGACAACAATTCTTGTCAATTCTTGTTATGATTCATGTCATTCTTACTGATTAATTCAGTGAAACATAGCATAATCACATGAGGGTAGGCATATGTTAGCATAATGACATTTGTGAAATACCCAGCTTTGCTGTATTTCGGGGTATAATTTTTCAGAGGAAAGCTAGGGAAGCTTTCCTACCCTCATTAGTTTCCCGGTTCTCTTTCTCCAGTCTAGCAAGAAAATTTGATTGATCACTGACTTTAATGAGAAGTAGGTTGCCTCCACATAGAACATTTGTTTTTAGATGTCCTTGCCTTCTGCATGAGACAGGCACAGGGCACCCCTTTTCTGAAAGTTAACTCAACAGCAATAACGGACTATTTCCACGTTTGTCTTTCCTTCCTGCCCACAGGTCACACAGGGAAGATGTCAAAGGTGACAGCATATATCCCTTACTACTTGAAATTTGCAACTAAATATTTGTAATACTGGTGACAATTTCTTTCATTTCCAAAGAAGAAAATTACTTTTTTCTACCATATTTCAGGATTCAAAAGGAAATGGTGTGGTAGAAGTATCATGTTGCCTGATTATTTTTTATAGTGCAAGAGGACACTTTCTATTTTAAAATTTTTGCTTTATTATGAGCCGTCTCATGACCCCTGTCTATGGTAGATATCCATCACAGCCAAACACAAGGGTTGAGTGTTAGCTTCCTGAGAGAAAATATGACTAAAGTGCAGGCGTTACTGATAAGAAAAATACTGAGTCATCTGGAGTAGAATCTTTATTCTATCCCCACCCCATCTGCATTTTTTACTTTTTAATGAAAAAAAAAAAAAAAAAAAAAGGTGTTAGCACTAACAGAAAGCACTGAGGAAAAGAGAGATTATTAGGGAGAACTTTGTGACTACATTTATATATATATATATATGATGTAGTATAAAAAGCACAATGCAAGGTTGATCTCAGTCAAATAGAACCACAAAGCTGTGGTATTGTAATACCATGCATTTCTGATCTTCAAAAGAATAAAAGAGAAAACTGGGGAGATGTTTTGTTGCATATCTTCACTGACTGAATCACACTCAAAACATAGAACAGTCTTGGATACAGAAAAAATATTTTACGATTATCATTACCTTTCAGTGATTGACTGGTACCCGACTAATATATTGTGTACTCAGAAAAATTCCACTGATCCCATTTTAAGAGTGCAAAAGGAAAAGGTAAAAGTCCACTGAGATATTGTGTTTGCATATTCTTCTACACAAGTGTTCCCTGTACAGGGTCACAAATATTTTCATTTTAAATTTCTTAAGTCACTCTAGATGATGTAGTTTAACTACTCAGAATCAAGAAGTTGCCATCTAGACCTTTCAGGGACTTGTGTTTTCAAAATACTAGTCCCTAATTAGGAAAATTATTTTGACTGAACTTAGTTTGGGATTTTAATAGTCTTTAAAACCAACACAAATAAATATGAATTATGTGTCTCAACCAGCTTTCAGCATTTGTGTTTTAACACACAGTTTAGGGAGAGCATGTAGATTCCACATTTGGTCAGATTTTCACATATGTAGGACTGTACAGATTAGACCTGTGTAACATAAACTCACAGAGCTCTAAAGTCTAGTCTACTAAGTTGTAGAAGATTTTAAAGACTAGAAATGAAAGAGCTGGAAAGAAATTCACAGATCTGAAATGCAGGTCTCGGATGATTCCAAATCTTAAAATATCAGGAAAGCAACTTGGGTGCTTCCTGCTGAGGTGTTAGGCTTAGTAGCATTAGGTTAATCTCGCCAGCAACACAACCAGGAAAGGCAGAAAAATTAAGTTTCACTGTACAGCAGTGAATAGAGTAAAGGACAGAAGAGGTTCATTTATGAGGAAAAAAATATTGAATAAATGGAGCAGGAAGGATGGGCTTCATGTAAATCAAGATGGAATTGGGCTGCTGACACTGAGAAGAAGAGAAGTCAACTGAAAATTGTTTATGTTACAATTGAAGGATTTGGGGATGTTGCATCCTCTAGACTTAAAGATATAAAACCTTGTATCCTTGAATAAGAGGTAGAACAGGTTATTACAGCTGAAGAAAGAAACAGTGAAGAACAGGTTCAACAAGCAAAGTATTATGTAAGTAGAGGATGCAAAAAAAGATAACCAAGCCAACAAGAAATGTATCATCAGTAGAAATGTTACAAGACTAAAAATAACCAAGTGAGATGGAATGCTAAGCATTACGTGAGGATATCGAAATAACGAGTGAAATGAGATGAGACAGCAAAATACTGAGGATGTAACATAAGGGCTACCCCACAGGCCAATGAGTCCTGCTGATAACAATGTCTGTGGCACACCAAGGGAGACCAGGGAGCCCACTGGGCAAAAAGCACAGCAGTAACTGGAGAATACAACTCTGCCCATGCATACTGAGTGAACACCTTGAAAAGTTACAGTGCAGACACTGATTTTTTTTGTTACCCTCTTCATCCAAATAGTTAGCAATTCCTAAGAGAAAAGGCAACTCTTGAGGTAGTAGTCCTCAGCAGTGCAAAGGGGATCTATGAAGGGCCCATGGGACAGGAGGGATAACAGGATTTTCTAGTTCAGGATTCTTACTACAGCAAGAGTTGAAGTGTGCTGCTCTCCTCAGCAGTATTTGAAATAATTTGAGAGCACTTGTTAAAATGGAATTTTAAAAGTAATCTAAAAGTGTAACATGTTTGTATGTGTCATGAAGATTTTTTACTGGCATTGTATTTTAAGCTCAAGGTAAGTGAATGATATCAATCCCAAGCAACTTTTAAACAGTCATGCAAAATTACCCAGCCCCCCCCCCAGACCCCAAAAAGTTCTAATTTAAGTAGAACATTAGGAATTTAAGGAGAGCAGTTTGTCCTTCAAAAAGTAGAAGCTGTGTTCAGGTAAGGAAAATCTTCAAGTATATAACCCTCAGCAAGTTAACTGAAAATTTGTAATAAAGCAGAACAGATAATATTCTGAATAGCTAAGCATGTAAAAACTGCAAACTCAAAGTTTCCTCAAATATATTAGAAGCAGAAAGCCTGACAGATTTTGTCAAACAGTTGAAGGAAGTGCTTGAGAAAGATAGAGTCATAGCTATGTCTCTAAATGACTTTTTTTACTGATATTCATCTCAAAGAGCTGCCGGGAGAATCCACACAGCCTTTTTTCAGAGGTTAAGCATTTGAGGCACTGTATCAAGTTGACATGTCAGCAGAAGAGGTTTCAAAGAAAGTCTGTCCAATAAACAGGAAGTGACTTAGTTTAGTAGGGGAATGCTGGTGATAGATTGACAGTTGGACTAGATGATCTTAGAGGTGTTTTCCAATCTTGGTGATCCTCTGATTCTATGAAAATATTGAATTAAAATATTTTAGAAAAAAATAGAAAAGGTTGAGATATCTTTTGCAGGAAAATTCATGCTTCCTCAAGCTATTAAAGATTTTTGTGGGACTCCACTTTAGGAAAGTACTGACGTTTTAGGAAAGTACAGATTCACTCATTTGCAGAAAGTCCTTGACAATGTTACTCAACAGAAATTACAAATGACACTGGGAGAAGATCATTCTGCTGGTGAAAATAAGCAGTTCACAACCAGGAGAAGGTGTGAGTAAGCAGCTGTTCTTCACAACCTGTGGAGTCTGTGGGAAGGTTGTGCTACAAAGAGGAATCACAGAATCATAGAAATGTGGGGGTTGGAAGGGATCTCCAGAGATCATCAAGTCCACCCCCTTGCCAAAGCAGCTCCCAGCCCAGGTGGCACAGGTAGGCATCCAGGCGGGGCTTGAACGTCTCCAGAGAAGGAGACTCCACCACCACTCTGTGCAGCCTGTGCCAGTGCTCCGTCACTGCACTGTGAAGAAGTTCCTATACTTCATTTTGTGAAAAAGTCAACTTTTGTGATATCTGTTAAGAAAGTAGCTATGCACTAGGAATTATTTAAAAGAAAAATCTAGGGTTTATTTTGGATAGTTCCCTGAATGTATTGATTCTATGCCTAACACTGCTCTAAAAAAGAGAATTCATGCTGGGAAAGACAGCAAAAACAGATTGGAAAACAGCATTATGCTACTACATTATTATTTTCTGCCAAAGCTGAGTATTGTTTACAGTTCTGAGAAGCCTTTCCTAAAAGTGTATGAAAGAGCCAGAAGAGGCACAGGGATACATTAGCAATGATCAGAGGTACAGAAAGACTTCTATACATGGAGGGACTGGGCAGACTAGAACTTCTAGATACAGAAAAAAGCAACTTGAAGAAGACAGAGTAGAAATCCAGAGGGTGGTGAAATAAGATGTTGGCCATAAACAGTTACTTACTTTTTTAAATCTACCTCAAGAATAAGAAATCACCGTATACAATTCTCAGACTGAAAGTTTAAAACAAACTAGAAGAATATAAAACATACAGTTCATTGCCTAAGGTCACCTGAAGTACCAGGAGTTTAAATGGATTCAAAAAACATTTACAGATAATCTATGCGTAGGATGAAAAGACATCATGTGGCTCAGGAATTCTCTGAAACACGGGTGTCCAAAAGCAGTACTCCCATGGATGGTATCTTCTGGTAGTCATACATTTTTTAATATATCCCACAGCCATTTACCTTGTGCTATAAGGTTAGTGAGACCCAAAGTCCTTCCTGTTTCCTTAGGGTTCTCCACATGCAAGAACCGAGGTGTGTTTTCTCCACTGCCTGTTGTCTTTCAAGTTTTCACTAGTATCATTCTACACAGACTATAAATGGGCTATATATTATCTTGAGTGGAAAATGACAAATTACCTCCAAAGTTACTGGTTATGTTTCCAAAAAGCTATTGATGTTTCCATTACAATCTTGGTTACGTTTTCTTAGAAGCAGTAAACACTTTCTGTTACTATATGTTTATTTCAGGTAGGGGACTTAATCTTGGGAAACAAGAAAGTACTGCAAGGCTTAGAGGACGTATCTCTGGTCCTCCTTCCAGAAAACTGCTGGATCAAAGCTGTGTGTCTTCATATGTCGTGGCCATACAGCACAGTGACTCCAGATGTTGCCATTGACACAGAAATGTGTAGAGACAAAGCTAAAATAGGACACTGTCAAGCATTATCTTTCATAAATCTAACATAGATTTTTCTTCTTTTATCCAATCTAATCTCCCTCTGAGGGAGTGTATTATTCTGTTTTACTTTTGGCCTTCTTTGGCTGGCTGATTTTCTTTAATTAAGCCAATCTATTGGAGGGCCAGCATCTCACAGCCTCCCAAGACAATGCAGCCAGAAAATCATGTGTCTTTTCTGTTTGATCTGACCTCAAAATGAGAAGAAAAAGATTAAAAACAAGCAAATAACACTCCTAAGAGAGAAGGGAGAAAGTTCAGCTGCTGGCAGGCAGACAACTGAGTAGGAGAACTCTCTCTCTTGCCTTTATTCTGGCCCTAGTGCAGGCTCATGGAGGCCCTGAGGGCTCACAAGGATACCACAGTCTCACCAACATGAGCTTGCTGCCACCCCCAAAGAATCTGCTGTAGATACATGGCAATGTCATGGTGATTTTGGGTGTTACGTGATGAAACAGACTGTTTTATGATTATCTGTATAAAGGAATGCTGGAGATAAATGTTTCAAATAACCTAAATTGTGCAGCACTGAGAGTAGGACACCAGGTCTCACACTGGCACTTCTGTCAACATGTTTTAGAGAGAGCTAATTCTAGTTACCTCCATACCAAGAAAAATATATCTTTTGATTGACTTACTCAAGATGAAGAAGTACTATTAAATCTGTAAGCCAAAGTACCACATTTACTGGAAGACTTGGCCAGCATCATGGCTAGCCTTATTGGAATGTAGATCCAGACTGATTTTTTTCTGAACTCTCAGATAGGCCTTTGGTATTGTACTTTTAATCACTTCTTACAGAGAACACAGAGACATAGGAGGAAAAAAAAAAAAAGAAAAAAGCAATCACTGAAGCACGTTCCATATAGGTTCACCTGCTTCAGTGAGTGATGAATTTGTTTGTTTTAACTCTATGCAACCTAATTGAAACAATGAAATAATTCTTACACAACCAAGTAAATTCTGGAACTAACATATTTAAGAATATAAAGCCATTGAGAAGTTTCCCTACTGATTACCCCACATACATAGTACAATATTTCTCTAAATACAGCAGGCGAAGATACAGTATAGCCTGAATAACACATCCAATATTTCAGACTATTTCAAAACTATATTTCTTCTCTAGCAGCAACGTGCTGTTGTGCCAAATCCTACATAACCATAGATCTATTTTTTACAAACCTTAATGAATTCTTGGCCAAGATGCTGTAACTATTGGCTTCTACCTTTGAGCAGAAATGGAAAAAAGCATACGCTGACTAAAACGGAAAGAAAATCACGGCAAACCCAATGTTGCATTTTGCATATAGTATGAAGGAAGCCTTGTTTTCGTGGTGTTGCAGTTTTCAGTGTTTTTAATTTCAAAGCGGCTGATCAATTTAAGGTAAGTGGCAGGCATTTGGCCTAGTTCCCAGGCTCTGCTTTCCTCCCAGAAAAGAAAGGGTTCAGTCAGACACACAGAGAAGGGGCATCATCGGTGGCTCTCGCATTCCAAGCATTTTAGCACAGATTAGGTTGGAATGGTTTTACTGTTTACTGAAATCTCCTAGGTGTTGCATTTTATACCCCTCTGGCTGTGGTTATCCAGGTTGAGCTCCTCAGGTCAGGACCTCCATAAGAAAAATGGCCTGTAGAGCCTTGAAGAGAGATGTGCAGCACAGGTCAAGGCTCTGTATTAAAATGCAATTTCAACAGCTTATTGTAAAATGGAAGTCCCCAGACAACAGGTAATTTAGCAGTGAATGTTTTTCCTAAAGCTTGCAGCAAGGCAAGAGCTGTTTTACATGCATTCCAGAGGAAAAAGCGAAGATAATCTTCTTAACAAGGACAAAACCTCAGCGCTTTTTGTGTCTGGATATAACCAGCAGATAATTAAGTGTCATTTTTAGCCCCCTTTTTCCTCTTAGGTTCAATAAAGTATAGATTACAATGTCCAATATCTAATCTACATTTGGCTTTACTACTGTTATTCTAAAAAATATAAAAGGTCTTTTTAAGAGAGACTGTCTTCAAATAATGACATATAGATACCAGTTTTAATGCAGTCACCTGTTTTGCAGACACTCAGGGATGGATTTCTGGAGATGCTGGGTGGACAAATGAGCTCAGGCTTCAGGGAATTGCTTGCAGGGCACTGTGAGCTGTGAGCTCCGCTGTTTGCTTCCACAGGTGTCAGCCGTGCATGCAGACCAGTGCTGCCATCACTGGGGGGGAAGGGGGGGACTGCAAGGCTGTGGCAGGACCCACTGCTCTTACTGATAGCTTTGGGTTAAAAAAATCCTTCTCCACCTCCCCTTGTTGTTCCAGTTAGTTATGCCTTCAACAATAAATTGAGCACCAGGTCAGAATGCCCAAAAGCAAACTGGAGGTTTGGGAAATTTAAGCAGAATCAGAGCTAAGAAAAATGGGGGACATGTTTTTAACAAGAGAAGACATTTTTCAGATATATAACCTAGATGATTTATAAGCAGTTTTCCTTGAAGATGTCAGTCTTTCTGCAGCTTGTTTTTAATGACCCCTAAGAACACAGGTGAAGATACTCTGTTTCTTGAATGATGCATTGCAGCATAATGTTCCAGATGTATATGAGTGTGCATACACACGTCAGGGATCCAACTGAACCGAGCTGACCCGGCCTCTCAGCAACGCCCTGGGAGGTATCAGCACATTGCAGCCAGGTGCCAGCGCCTTTCTGGAAAGCATCATTGCATGGCCTGAGACCGCCTCAGAGATACCTTTTTTCCTCAGTTCACCCTTTAAAATGTGAGCAAATTCAGTGGGGAAAGCCACTCGTTTAATCAAGTTAAATTACAATTTGATATGCATGTGATCTTTTAGCTAAGAGACAACCAAGCAGTGGACCAGGGAGACCCTGTGAAGGCTCAGAGGTGACACAAGGCTGAGCATAGCCTCTCCTCAGCAGGTCTGGCCCAAGAGGCAGGGAAGGAGTTAACGCAGCCCAGGAGGGGCAGGAAGCAGACCAGCTGTATGCAATTGCAGCTGCTGCTATAAAAAGGCTTTGCCTTAGAGGATAGGGAGTCACACTGAAAGGGAAGGAAATTCTTCTGGTGAACTTAGTTCAGTTTTGAAGGGAAGGAAGTCGTTCCTGATGGTTGGGGTCTCTGAAATTCAGAGGATCGTGCAGATTTCTGGCTGGGAAGGAAGATGCATCTGTGGCTGATGGCTCTTGTTGCTGCAGTTGTCTGGCACTATGTGTGTTAACCTTTCTTCAGATAGCTGCAGTTATTCTGTAAAGCTGCATGTTTGCGTTTAGCAGGAAATTGTTGAATGTCATAAAAGACAGTATATCTCATACTGTTTCTTTTTGTCAGCCACTATGTTGAAGCCTGGCCCTGCTGCAGGGGGGTGTTATTTTCTTATGGGGCTGCTCTTGTGAGGTCAGGAGGGATGTGAGATACTGGCTGGGTGTATCTGCCTAGCAATGACTCTCCCGGAACAGGGCTACCCTCATAGAAGGGTTCAGCTGTAAAGGGAAGGAAGCATCATCCTGCTGATCCTTGAGGAAATGGTTTTCTTCTGAAGGGGAAAGCAGAGGGGAAGGTCTGCTTTATATAGCCCTATAAATAATCTTACTCATAGAGATATGTTTAAAAAACAAGTTTTTTACTTGACAGTGATTTATTCCACATGTTGCTGTCCTTCTCCTCCTCACAGCCTTTATATAAATTATCCCATGATGAATGAGCATGTCCTGTTAGCAAATACATTTCTCAGGAGAAAAAAAATATATATATTAAGATGTTATCAGAAACCATAGGTGAGAATTGGAAAAAATCTCTGTTCTTGAGGCATGCGAATCAAGTAAAAAGAACAGCAATACATAACTTAAAATCATTTTAGAAATGTAAAAATTGCTTCTGTTGCTGGAAGGTACAACACGTGGCACACAAAGCCCTCATCCTTTCTTGGATGCTGGAATTCCTCTGTTGGCTCTACAGAGTGGCTGGCTCCTGCTTTCCTTTGGCTAGTCCATAGAAAACAGAGAGAGTTTTATTAACCAAGATTGTGCTGCTTGGGAATGGCTCATAGTTTGCCAAACTAATCATAGCAAACTGTTGCAAGATTAGATGTGTCCTGGCTGGCTAATCCAAGCTGCTATGAGACAGAAAGCAAAAAGTAGTAGGAAAAAAGTAGGGTAAATAAGATCTAGATGGAGACTAGAGAAAATTGTGATGCGGGATGCAAGAGAAATAGGAGGGCTCATTCTTGTTAGCATTTGAGATCCTGACACTGGTAGATGAGATTATAACTGAGTTCAGTGCAAATGAGGTACTGATGTTTGCCTTTCACATTGCTTGGGTTGTGATCGGTTGTGCTAAGCACAGCTTTCCCAGATAGCACAAGGAAATCTGAGCTTTCTCTTCCATCACCTTTCACTGAGCAGCAGGTAATAACACCCCTACTGTCTCATGAAATGGCCATCGTCAGACTTGCTCAGTATGAGTCATGTTTGAGAAACCCCAGTGGCTTTACAGCATGCCAGGGAAGTCCCATTTTTACTGGCATCGTGAACTGCACATGGGATGGTGGCCATTACTTAGGGGGAGATGGAAGCCAGCAGCTGACTGGTAGTTTTGGTTCCTTCTTTCTTCTAGCCCAGTTCTTCAGCAACCTGAGGTTGCTGAAGGAAGATTCTCTGATTTGCTCAGGATTTGCCAACACAGAGCTCTTGCTGTGCCTGAATGACTCTTTGTGCTGATTCTAGCAGAGTGCAAACATTTATGTTACTGAGATGCCATGGTTCCACAGGACATTGTTAATTAGTGAAAGTGTTCCACATCCAACATTAATAGTCCACATCTATCCTATGAAGTTAAATATTACTTTTATTATTTCCTTAATTTTATTGTGTTTAGTCATGTATTTAATTCTAAGCATAAATAGAAATGTTGTAGATAAAATTATTCATGTTTAAATGGTAAGAGTATGATGAAAAATAATTTTGCCCTTAATACACATCCTACTGTTCATCAGAATTAATGTTTGTGCATTGACACCTTTGAGAATTTTTGCTTATATCAAGATATGTTACTGTACACTTGTTCTTAATAACTGAATAACTTAAGAAAGAGGAGGAGAGGTATAAACTCTTCAAAAATGGCTTTTTTTTTTTCATTTACTCAAGCAGGCTAATCTGAATCATCCAACTGTATTTGTAGACTTCATCTGAAGTTATAGCCTTAGTGAATTATATCAACAAAATAAACATTAGGTCAGAGAGATGCTTTAGTGGTTTAGTCGTCAAAACAGCAGAAGAATAGTAGCCAAAAGACTTCAATTTAATCCCCAGTTAGGTCATTTATTATTACTTATTTCTTACAAGAACATCGTGATTAAAGATACTCATCACTCAGATTATATAGTTTAGTCATTCATTTGAAGAAAGCCAAAAGATGGGATTGTTGATTGCTAATAACTGAGCTAATCTCTCAAGCCGTTGGCGTGATAAACATACTTTTTTGGCTTGAGCCAAAATTTTCAACAGAGAAATTCAATGAGAGTTCTCTTTTTTCTGAGGGGTTGGTTAGAGCAATGCTTTGTGGACATCTGGGCTTCAGTTGTTAAAGCAGAATGTCACATCTTTACCAAGTCCCTGTATTACTTCAAATTAGTGTGTGGCATCCACTTCTAAGGTAAACTGCAATATAATATACTGAGTTTGAAATCTATACTCCTGTACACATTTAATAACCTTAAAAAAGTGTTTTAACAATTTCAGTCAGTCTCACAAAGTCTCTGTAACGGGTCACAAATGATTATATTCATATTTAAATTTACATTTTTGGAACATAGATGCTTCTGCAGGCAGTTTCCCATTATTTTTGTTTAAAGGGTATAAAGCTTGACATTTCTCATGTTCCAGGTCACAGTGTGAGCTTTCATAGGAATCTATAAAACATATGAAATAAGGTTGCTCTTAGAAACGTATGTTGCTTTTCTGTATATAATGGTAAACTTTGAAAAAGAGTATCCTAGTAGATGGAGTTTTCAGTGAATAGAGGGAAGTTTCTCAAATGTTTGAATACTTCAAAATAAACTATATTGCTGGCGTGTTTGTTAGCTGACTTCCCCACCAAAAAGCTGAGAGAACTGTTGAGTTCAGATGTGAGGTCTGCCTCATTGCAACCGTACCACGGGTTGGATCAACTTTTCCAGACAAAATTTAGAGGCCAAAGACTCACACCATTATCTGATTTATTCAATTAAGTATTTTCAAGTAAGAAGAAAGTTTTGATCTAGGAAAAAAAGAGGGAATGAATAAGAAGAAATTTCTCCTGAGTCTTCACAAAATCTGCTATAGACCCTGCCTTTGTTTGTAGGTGCTGTCCTCTTTTTTTTTTTTTTTCTGGGTTTTTTTTTTTTTTCTTTTCTGTTTTATTTATTCTAGGTGTTTTTACAGAGATGATCTTATTAGACTTTTTTTTTTAACCATTTTCAGGCTTCTAGTTTAATAAATAACTGATAGAGAAAGAAAGGCAGGGGGAAAGAAAAGGAAAAGAATGAATGAAACAAAGAAGGAAAGTAAGAGAAAAGGTAAAGAAAATGAAAGAAGGAAAGAAAAGTACTCTGATATGGAATTGTTAAGGTAGCTGATACAAGACCCACTGTTTCAACACTCTATTTTAATGGGTTCAATTCATATTTTATCTAGCTCAGTTGACATTAGCAAGGAAATTCACAAAGCATTCAATTACTGCTGGGTGCCAAAAATTGACTTTGCTAAAGCCAATAGTAGATGCCTGAATGTGGAAATTACATGATGGTTGCTTTTTTTTTTTTTTTTCGTTTTGGCCCTACTCCAACAGTAGCAAAGATCAGAAATCTTTAATTTTGTTACGAATTTGAATGACTGAGATTTAGAAATCTTCAATTTTTTAATGAATTTGTTATTTTAATTGAGGGTCTTTTACAGTGCACTCAATAGTCAGACTCACCGACAAAAATTTCAGGAATATCATATGCCTTTTTTTTTTCTTGTAGTTCACAATACACTGAATTTTTGAAAATTGATCATCTGTTGAGTAGCATCAAGGTCTACCTAGCTGGTAAACCTTGGTTAGACATTCTTGATATGAAATGGAACAAAAAAACCTTACAGAGTCATAACTAGTGTAAATGAACAAATTCTTTGGTCCATGAATACAAATAGAAAGTTTTAGGACAGCCTGTTGGTTTAAGGTTTCCATTACATTGTTCATAAAGGCATAGATTTATCTTGCAGACTCAAATTATTTCATTTTACCAAAATCTCCCTGTCACATAAATTAGATATGCCACCCTTTTCTAGTTCCTATCCTGAAACTTTTGTGTACTTTTGCTGGTATCAATATAATTATTAATTACAGGTAGCTTGCTTTGCCTGGTACATGTAGCAATACCTGTCTGCAGCGAGCTTGGAAAGTGTTCAAAACTCCTGAGACATTAAATACAGCATTCATCCCAAATGAAAAACCTAACAATAGACTTGAATACATGCTTTTATATTTTTTTTCAGTCATTTAATGGCACTCTGATGCCTTACAATTAAAAAAAAAAAAAAAAAAAAAGTTTATAATTCAAGACACAAAAATGTTTTAAAAAAAAAAAAAAAAAAAAAAAAAAAAAGGTTATATATCCATGACATAAAATGTGTTTAAAACAAAGTGTGAAATTGATAACCACTGGAACACACGTGCGAAAGAAATAATGAATTGTCAATCTCTCGATCCACCTAAATAAAGAATAGATGTTTTAGTGGAAATTAGCATAGTCAAACAGAAGGTATTACATTCAGCACAGGTTAAACAACATTTAATAGACTGTCATGCAGTGTGAGTAAAAAGATGTGGCTTGCGCTGTCAGAGATGAAACTAAATTGCAGTGCCTCCTTCAGTCCTTGAAATCTGTAATTAAAATGTGTGAAAGCTCAGCTATGCTTTAAAGGAAACAAGCCAACAGTAAGAATATAGGACAGTGGTCCCAATCTGAGTTTGGCTAGAAGGGATGTTGCAACTTTGTTTTTTCTAGATATCACAGCTTTAATGGCCAAGATACCTACTTCCTTCTTTAGATGATGCAGCATTTCTCCTTTAAGAACAAGTAGCAACTTGGAGCAGCAGTAACCAAGAAAATAGAAAAGCCCCCACTGAACTATCTGTTTTTCTTCTAGCACCATGGCTTGCAGTTTCGATATTATCCTTGCACTTAGAATACGAGCTTGTGTTTCGATATTATCCTTGCACTTAGAATATGTCAGTAGATACCCGACTTCTAAGTCTGACTAATCAGTCAAACATTTCCTACAAATACCAGAGCATAAAATTCTAGAGCAGCATTATTGCAAAAGCATGTTGACCAATAGACTGTGCACATCTCATCCTAGAAGATATTTTGGAGTAACGTAGAATACTTTTGTGGTATTACTCACTCAGGTGGGTAAGAAAGGGTAATCTCAAGAAACCAAATTAGGAAAAATCTGAGATTGTAATGTAAATAACATGTTCTTAAAGGTTGTATCTAGAATATTAAAAGCTGATGCATTTCTGTTATACTAGAATGAATGCTACAAAATTATCTAAGAAAGATTTTTGAATAGCTTGACTGTGCAGCCTCATTGCAGTCCTACTGAAACTGTAAAGGGCAAGGAAACATAACGTGCCTTGACAGGATTTGGGTAGATTATAAATGTGTAGGTAAAGACAACGGGAAAGATGTAATTTATGTGGATTTCAAAAAGTTTTGATAAATTAAATAATAATGGATCACTGGGAAAACTGCTCGCATGGATTGAAAATTTGCTAAATGATAAAATCAAAGTAATAGCAACAGGTGCTCTTCAGAGTGATTAGAAACAATAGTAAGGTATGGCATGTGCTATTTGAAGCACTCAGGACTCATGCCATGAAAGAGGAAGTAAATTTTAGTTTTGAAAAAGCAGTATATACAAACACCGTCGAGAAGAATAGGAGTTGGTGGCCATTTTAATAGTGCTTTGGCTTTCCAAAGGCTTTGACACAAAGAAGGAAATAAAATCTTTATTTTTCAACCTTTGTTCTTTTTTTTATTATTATTATTATTATTGTTTTTGTTTGTTTGTTTTTGTGGGGGTTTTTTTGTTTGTTTTTTTATTAGAACAAGATAGGCACAGAACAGTAATATGGAGAGTGGTAATTCCAGCAGCAATTTCTCATTCCGTTCTTGTACTATGGGTTAAACTGATTGAATACCAGAGACAAAAGCTAATTTTGGATCACCATTTGATAAGTCATGCTTAAAATACACTGCATCTGCTCATAAACTTTGATTTCTTATGAAAAATGAGATAGAATTGCAATAAAAAGTATTTCTATTTACTGTCAGCAGCTAATGTTAGCAAATGGCCCTTAGGGTTTATAGGGGTTTTAAAAGCAGTGCTGCCCTACCTGTACACATTTTGGATGTGTCCATTCTCACAGTAGAGCAAAAATCTTGGAAAGATAAGTCTGATTCTGGTAAGGTGTCTTTCATGTATCCACTTACCGTTACAGTCC
Organism: Odontophorus gujanensis; assembly: GCA_013399175.1. Classification (NCBI taxonomy): domain Eukaryota; kingdom Metazoa; phylum Chordata; class Aves; order Galliformes; family Odontophoridae; genus Odontophorus; species Odontophorus gujanensis. The sequence goes on from VXAB01013898.1 coordinate 72,923, forward strand.
TATAGCACAAAGTGAAAAGATTGGAGACTACGTTGTCTCAGATGTATGCAGAGATTATAAAGATTATTACGACTTTAATCCTAAAGAGAACAGAAGTTGAAAGACACCCAACCACAACATTCACAATTCTCAGGATTCCACAACAAGCTGGCCCATCAGCTGTACCCACCTGTGCAACAGTAGGCAGAAAACTAAAAAATGACAGATGCAGAGGCAGTGAGTTTCTGAGAAAGAGCAGGAAATATTTCCTTCAGCAGTGTGAAGTCAGACTGGAACTTCACACTGCAAGAGTTAGAAAAATGGCTGGGTTTTAAGGAAGGATCACTCATTAGTTCTTTGTTCATTAATGTTTGTGGCTATACTAGCAAACCCCATGACAAGAGTGCTCAAACTACCTGCTTCAGGGGACAGGAAATTAGGGCTAAGTCTCTCAGTGTGCACTGACATACACATGACAAATAATGCCTAGTTGGAAACGTGCTTGATTTAGTGTTTGCTTGCAGATCTAATGCTTTTCTGCCTTGAGGCAATATCTCCTCAAGGGCTGTTCCAGTACTGGCAACATTACTGTATCATTTTCTCTCTTACAAATATCTGATCTGAATGGTTCTTCCACATGGTGACTGTTGTCCTCTTTCCCATTGCAAAACACATCAATTCCTCATTCTGGTTTCTAAACCTTTCACTTGTGCCCGTGATTCAGAAATTCAGTACCTTTATTCATCATTTATTATCTGCATTCTTCCAACGCTTTGTTTTCTTTTCACATCTACTTCACTCTTCATGTATGCTCCCTTCAGGCTGCTCTTCTGTATCCTTAGACATCATCACCACAGGAGCTTTTCCCACTTTCTCTTCTCAGCATGCTTCATCACTGGATATGAGTCTCATTTCATTCTCCTCTGATGTTTAGAATCCATAATAAATACATAATTGCCTACCTGGTGTGAGAAATTACACCTGAGACCCAGTCACCTATAGCTAGCATCGAGTCTGCCATTTCTTACATTCCATCACCTCACAATTACTCAGGGAAAGGTAATTCACTTGATTTATTCCCTAGAAAGGAAAATGTCTAAGTGTCTTTTTTCCTTTTTGTCAGTTCCACACCTTGTTAGCTTACATTTCCTATCACAAAATCATTTGCATTTATCCTGAAATTTTACCTATTGGGAATAATTCAGGGAGTGTTGCTGGAGACAAGTATTCACCTGTTATGTTCTAATCTTCTAGCTCCTCCTCATTTTCAGCCTTTAAATCATGCTAGAACAGATGAAACACATAAGACATTTTGGACTGGAACTTTTCTTTTAATATAAAGAATGCTGAGTGCTGAGTGTGGTGCAGGCCATTTGTATTCAAACCCTTTGTTTCGGAGGTGCCTGTGTTAAGAACTCCAGTACCTGTACAGAAAAGTCAGTTTGTGGTTCAGAAAAACAGCTGAGGAGTGAATGCAAGTGGATCAGATACAGCTGGGCAGCCCCTGCCACCCACAAATCTCTGGGGTTTCAAGGCTGGATGGGTTGCAGAGCACTGACACCTGCCCAGAGCATCCTGCAACAACCAGACCGTGCTGCAGCTGGCCTGCAGGGTAATGTGCTGGCTTGTGCCTGTACCTTTTAAACTTCTCCAAAGAAGGATCTCCGTTCTACAGCACTGTGCTAGCTTATGGCAGTTTATAAACGGTTGACTCTCTCTGTAATATACAGAGACAGAAAAAGAACATGGATTTAACAGGGACCAAGCAGCTCATGTCCACATACAAGCTGTCCCTAGGGTATGTGTTCATTTAATGCCTACTGTCACGTGGAACTGCAGGTTTGAGGAAATAAACTGGTGCAGGTTAGATGTAAACCATGTCATTATTGTTGATGGTTTACGTGCTTGTATGATTCCCCCAGTCCATAATACAGCAGTTTCACAAATAGACCACTCTGAATATACTATAATGCATGCATATAACCCTGGTCTCTAAGGAAGACACAAAAAATAACAGCACAACCCCTAAGTCCCCCAAACCCTTTTCTCACTCCTGCTCTTTGACTGCTCTTTTTTTGTGGAATTAGTTGACTATAATGCTGTCTATATACTTCTCTGCAGGGACACAGTGTGAAATTGGGTTTAGTAACTCAGATACAACCTTACAGATAAAACCCTGCTTTAGGACACAGTTCAACTAGATCTCCATGATGTTTGCACCAACAACAGTGAGCTATGAGCTGCACTACTTCAAGAGAAATATTAATCACAATATTCTCAACTTAAGCAACAAAGTGAGTAAGACTCAACACCAACATGTGTTAGCAAAGGCGTCTGCTAAGGGATGGGAGCACTGTCAATACACCATAGGCTTTGTCTGTAGCAACCACAATGCACACGTCTCTCGGATTTGTGCCATTGGCAGCAGAGCCTCAAGGCGTTGTTGGCCACCCCAAGAAGCGGGATACTTTTACATGTTCTGCAGGACTGAAGGTTAACGTGCTGTCAGCATGAATACTTCTTCACCACAGGCAGAAGAGATCAGGAATGAGCATCCTCTTGGTTTCCCGTGGATGTGATGGTGGAAGGAGAAGGATCTAGCTAGCAGGTCCCAAGCTGAGGTTCAGAGGCAGGCCACATGTGCAGTTAGCATCTCAGGGAGCACTGGTACAAGGCCAAACCCATCTTGAAAGTTTGCTAATTTTGAACAGACCTGCACAGACCCTACAATATTTTCCTGACTCCGAGACTATACCACTGCCAAATTTCACCGCCTATCTGAAAACCATGGAGATATGGAACTTTAAAAAAAAAAAAATTATTGGTATTTTCATGTGGTAGAGAGTAGTAGGCATCCTAAAGAGAAGGGAAAACCTTGCTGCCCTTGTGTTGCTCTTCAACTGTTTGTGATATGGCAAAGCATATATCCTTCAGTCCTGAAGACTGACTGCCTCTTCTCAGGCACTGCCTATCTTTGTTTCTGAGCACCTGTAATCCAGAAATATGCGACCAGCCCTGTTATATGTTATGATGGACATACTCATGCACAGGTCTGTGCTGTAAAGTACAGGTTGCGGAGGGTGGGATAAAAGGACAGATAATAAAAGGATAAAGCTCAGGGATGAAACACATTTAAGTCAAGAACACTTTGCTCTCATATAGTTAATAGCAAGCACATCTAGCAATGTAGAGGGAATTTGCAGTGAAAAGGACACCTTTCAGTTTGTATTTCATGATTCTCTTTAAGTAGGTGTCCCCTCTCTTATTTTTAAACCAAGGTCTTTTACAGTTGTCATTTTGCTCTGTCCCCATACTAAAGGATAGGATGGGCTGCAGCTTGTCTTGGGGCAGGAGTTGGGCCCTGAATGCTGGGGTAACTTTGTAAGGGCTTGGTGGCATTGACTAGGGCAAATCTGCTCCATCAGGTAGGAAAGAAGGATCTGAGGGCTGTAGGGACCAAATAAACTACCAAATGTTGGCCAAATTTATCCCTGAACATAAGCGGTCTATTATACTTCAGTAAGATAGACAGAAAAGGCTGAATCTGGTACCTGGTGTCTGGCAGTCCCAATGGGATTGTGACCTGATTTTCACAGATACCCATGGCTCCTGCCCTCTCCTGTGGTTGGGAGAATGTCTCCATGCTCCTCAAACCTTGCTCAATGGTTAACTGTAAATTATCCCACAGCATATGATGCCTTTAAAGTGCTCTTCTAAGGTACTTTTTTGATTTCTGCAAGGTTTATCAGATCTGGAAAGAAAAAAAAACCTTGCAAGTTTAATCATTTAGCTGCTGTTAACTGGAAAAAAAAGAAGAGAAAAACAAAATGATACATTATTATTATTGAAGTCTGTAACCCTCTTTCTGTACACATATCAAGTGCTTTTAGGAGAAAAAAGAAGGTACCACATCCAAAGACTCTTTTTTTTCTCAAGCATCTACCTCTCGCCTGGCTTTAATGATCAGGGAAAAAAAAAAAAAAAAGAGTATTTGCATGCCCTGAGACAAATGCCCTGAGCTGCTCCTGTGCCATTCCCTCTTTGATACAGCCAGGTCTTCAGTTGTGGTTGTGTTTGTCAATAAAAATAAATGTATTTCTGAATTCAGAGACCAGATTTGCAAGTTTTCAGGTCTCAAGACAGTTTCTTATGGTCTCTTGTGGAAAAAGGCATCTTCGAACTAGATAAATATTTTGGTTCAGCTGTTATTGACAAATGAGACACAGAAGTTGAAGAGCAACATTGCATTGTGCGTTTCTAGAGCTGAAGGAAAATCTTGCATTACGACCACATTGTATATATTACATCTGCACATTTATTAATAACTAGCAGAGTATTTTTCTGCTTTTTTTAAATTGCCTTTGCCACCACACCTTAAAAATATTAAACTTTCCTTGTCCTACTGATTCACTCCTTCCCTTGGGAAAGAGTCTCTCCTGGCTTGCCAATATTTCCTCTGTATTTCTTTATGCATCATTACTGACAAAAGGAGTGAACATGATTCCAAGAAATGTACTTATTAGAAAACTACTAGTCCAGAGCCAGAAGAGGGAGCCTAGAGAGCAAACATTGCTCTTATTTGTTTGCCACCAACTTACAGTCTGCTTTTAAAAAAATAAAAAATAAAAAAAATTGTTCCACAATAGATCTGCATAAGGGCATAGAAATTGGAATAATAATAATTGACTTCCTCAAGTTTCACTGCTATGCAAAGTATCATCAAAGAGTAGGATGCGTTGATCTTTGTCGGCCAGACTTCAGAGAAGACACACACAGATGGACAGCGCAAAGCTCAGCCTTCTATTGTGGATCTCAATTTTTCCACTCATCATACTCCCACTTTCTTTTGCAGATGTTGGCAGGAAATAAAACACATTTCTACTCATAATCTTCATTTTCCCCAGTCTCACCTCCAAGTCCTTATTATAGTGTTGTGTTTTTTCTCCTCTCCTTTATTGTCCATTTCCTTATTTTGCCACTTGGAGGAAAGAGTCCTCCCTGGTGCCATCTGTTAGCTCCTTTGTCCCAGTCCTGTTTTATATGAGTCATGAAAAGAGTTCCTGTGAGACACGTCTGTCCATCCATCCTCAGCCACAATGAGAAATTCCCTCTGCTCCTCTGGATTCCATCAGAGCATTGCAGGATGCCCTAAAGCTGCATGTGTTATTTGACAGCCACAGACTCTGTATTATTTTGTATTTGGGAGCCAGTGCTCCTTCATGAGAAGCAAGTATCTTTAATCTAGCTGTGAAGTTCCCTAAAATCAGTTTTTCCTCTGGACAAGGACCATTAGGTCATCAATATCACTCAAGCATGAAGAAGTAGAGGGAAAGAGGCAGCTGATGATATCCATCCTGAATCCCTGATTCACAGAAGTGACATGTACCTTTGTAGATCCTGACAGGAACCGAGAACCAAGTCTCTCTTTTCACTGATTTCTTTCCATCCACAAATGTTGCATATTGTCCAGAGAGGTTGTTGAAGCCTCCATCCTAAGAGGTGTTCAAATGACACCTGGATGTGACCCTGGACAATTGACTCTGCATGGCCCTGCCTGGGCAGGATCTGGGCACGAGCTGCAAAGGTTCTGTCAGAGCTCAACCACACTGATTCTGTGGATTCTCACTATCTTGAAAACTATGTTCACCCTCATTTTGATTTTTGTTTATTTTTAGTTTAGTTTTTTACTTTAGTTTTCTTAGAATTCAGATCTCAGAACTACACAAGATTCTCTGACAATGCCTCTGACCCAACTGGTAATGCAGAACTTCTAGAAACCTCTTGCTTTTTCTGCACTGTGGGGGATTTTTAGAACAAAGAACCTCCAAAAGAGTCCAGCCCAACTTTACATCAGGACTCTCCTGGCAAAAAGCTGCTGATCGCAGGATGTCATGCCACCTGCAGCAGTCATTCAGGTGATCAGAGAGAGAGATGCACCTCACAGTTTAGCAAGAAAAATTGCATTTTTAAGCTGTGTGTTTCCAATTACCAAAAAACTTTACTGTATCATCAGATTTTGCAGAACGTCTCAGCACCAACTGTTACCACATTTCAACTGACAAAAGCCTGGCTGAGGGAATCATTGCTCTAAAATTCTTCTTCCTACAGCACCGATAACACACTTGTCCCGTGGGGCACTGGTGCTCAAAGGCTGTACTGAGTTAGGTAAAGCCCATTCCAATCAGAAATATCAACAAAGATCAAACGATGCTAAATGTAACTGATGCACATTATTGCAATTCACACTTGTATAGAAATAGGTACAACTCAAAAGAGGTTCCCCTCTTCCATCAGGAGAAGACAACTTATGAGCTGTACTCATTCCAGCCCTTTCTGCAGCCAATGGCTCTGCTTAAAATGTAGTCAGTACAGGATTTTGCCCACAAAGTGCTGTTATTCAGCTACCTTTCTTGGCACACTTTGAGGCAAAGTATTTTTTCCTGTTTTCTAACATTAATCTCCCACCACTGGATAAAACGAACAACCTCAAAAGGAACTGAGTCCTGGGATCCATTTCAAAAGGCAGTTAGTGGAACAGGGAACTAAAAGCAAGCCTTTGATAAGAAGCAAACTATGCCTATTTAAAAGAACATTTGATATAATAGTATATTTCCTGTAATTCATAATCCCTACTTCCTTCAGTCTGAAGTATTTCTTTACCTTTTATAATTCTTATCCTCCCTTCTGGGGTTTGTGAAAGAAGATCCCTTGTATCATTATTCCTCTCTAATTAAAATCAGAAAGCCCAGAAGTGAGATGCCTGGCAGGCTGGTGGAGCAGCACACCACAGAGGACTTTAGGTGCAGGACCCCAGAAGCTGATCTGAATAACCTCATGTTAAGCATTTAAAAGAACAGATTTTGGAATATGTTTGGTTTTTGCAGTTACAATTTTGGAAGTTGTGCACTGTCAGCTCTGAAATATTTTCAAAACTTGCCCTCTGCTTCAGTTACTTCTCTGCACTGCCAAAAGCCAGTTGTAATGAATTAGTGCTGCTGCACATTTCTGAGGTGACAGGAAAGGTCCAGCCTCCCACCTCAGCAGGCTTCAGCAGCCCCGTTTGAGTCAGCCCAGCTACCCAGATCTGTTTTCTCTGGTGTGTTCTCTGTGGATCCAGTTTTAATAGTTGAAGGCTTTTAGTTGCTCTGGCACAGATTTCCAGTGATACCTTTTCCAAGTGGAAAACAGGTAGTAAGTTGCTTGACTTCTTTGAGTGCTGATCTGAAAGTAACACCTCCAATTTTATTACTCCGGACCAAATTGCCAAATGCGGATTTTCACAAGCACAGCTTGCAGGCTCTCATTCGTTGCTGGTGAAAATACATAGCTAATGGTGGTGACTATGCTGAAAAATAGTGTTTTGTGGCTGAGAATTTTCTCTATGAAAGAGTGTTATACCACTCTTTGTATATGTTGTAGTTTCCATGGAAAAAATAGGAGCGGTTACTTTCAGAGCAACCTGTGTCTATTCTGGATGCCTGAGCTGGTGTGGATATACTGCAGAAGTGAGGTCTACATTTTCTGCTGCCAAGAGGAATGCTAAATTCCCAGTAACTTTGTTCACTTACTTTAGAGCTCTAACTTTTCAGTTTCATTAAACAATAAACTCTGTCTTTCTCAAGAGCCACGTACATGTTTTTCTTTCTGCCAAAACACAAAGCAACTAAGAAACAAACAGCTTTCAATTATCTGAAGTCCAGTGAATGCAAAGACAAATATGTTTAGTGTCAGTAATTTTTGATGGCCTTTTAGTACCATGGTGGGCTTTTAGAATAACCACTTCACAGTTCCAATTTAAGTTTGTGCATTGCTTACTAAACTGCAGCAAAAGACAGTTGTTTGCTTGATCTGATGTGTGCAGCACTGACAGCTCACTTTGCTGAGTCAAATTTCTTGCTGTATAGCTGATAAGCAACAACCACAGTTACTGGTTTCATTCCTGTGTTGTTTTTTTTGTGTTGAGCCATTCAGTTAAAGAGCTGGTTCGTGTGCAGCGAGCCTGTTGCAGCACTCTTGAATTTCCATTTTTTTGTTATTGGTTGGAGGGTTTTTTTGAGTGATGAAAAACAAAAATGTTGTTGATGGGTAGTAAATGAAATTAGTAATCCTCAGATCTCTTTCTTTTTGTATGTGAATAAGTCTCCAATCCATTATGGAGATATAAAACCTGACTTTGGAAGCAGGAGCCTCAAGTTAGACATCTAAATAATAGATGTGTTTTGTAAAACCCTTAAGGTCCTGAGCAGCCTCCGAGATCCCAGCAGCTCCCCTGGAAGCTCTTGCAAGCTGCTGGGCAGACTTTTGAAAGCCAGGCCTCCCATTTGCATGCTTTTCTCCCTTGAACTTTAAATAGATGTTTTAGAGGAGCTGTCACAAGCCATACAAAAAGCTGTTGCTTTTGATGCATCCCTGTGTCTAAATTTCCAGCTAGTTCCGTGCTTCATCCCTTGTTATGGTCACTTCTAGTTAAAAACAAACAAACAGACAAAAAAAACCATTTTAGATATCATAACTGTGCATGCAAATTGCCCTACGAATTAGCAGTTGGTTCAGTCCTAAAAGTTACTGAGCCTCTTTGGGAGGTGCAAGGGACACAAACCTTTCCATCCAGTACTTGGGAGTTCAGCTCCTCCTTACAGTGCAGGACTGCTCAGAGCAACATCTTGTGACAGGCTGAAACCAAACTCTTTAAGAATGAACACTTCTACTCTTGTGTATCAATGCTGGGCCCTGTGTTTTAAGTGTAAGAAGAGCCTTTGATGTGCTCAAGTACTCTGTCCTTTTCTCTCTCCGTACCTCAGAAAAAGGTTTTGCCAATCATTACACTGTAGTTTCTGATAGCTAGGGATAATTTGTGTTTGGAGGATGAGAACACACTCTATAACTTAGAAGGTGCCTCTATTTGCTGAGCAATGTTAAATGCATTTTTTCAGTGATGTATAGACTTACTGTCCTTGAGGCATGAGAAAGGGCAGATATAGTACAGCACTTTTGCATTTACCCACATGTTCATGCAATAAAAGAGTGAGAATCACTATAAGATTCTTATCTTGGATTATCAGTCTCCAATAACAGCGTTATTGGTATTGGAAGCACCCTAATTATACAGTAAATACAAGAACACCTTTGCTTTCTAACTGCAGCAATCTGGCTTGCTCTGAATGGCAGGTGTGATGGCAGAGCTGTTGCTCGCAGCCGTTAAGAACTTTCAAGGACTGTGGAAGACATACGTAAATGTGTGCTTGGGAAGAAACCAGTCCAACTTCTGCCTTCAGATGTGAGAAGCCTATTGTTCTGGGTCGATCTTTTAAATAACTATCTTAATGACTTTTGAACCATGTTACTATTGGATGTTCATATCTTGTGCTCAAGCTGCAGCCCCAGACACAGAAACCTGATTTACTGAATGCAGTGCTCTGAAACTTTGGCAAAAGGAGAGTGGGAATCTTCAGGATGGTGATTATGAATCTGAACATCTGAATTCCTCACCAGCAGCATTTTATGCCTTAGTATTTTCTGGAATCTGTCCATGTATAAGAATAAACCAAAACATTCAGTCATAGCGTTAACAGAGAGAGATTCACTCCTGAGCAGCATCAAGGGGCAGATCTGGTAGATGTTCCCAGTTATGACATGAAAACAGATTGGAGAACTTAATCAGAGACAAAGACAGAGAAACTTTGAAAAAAGCTGCTCTTAGACCAGTGATGGAAAGACTCGGTGAAGCCATCCATGTGCATGTGTCTCTTCTGTTGCTTTCTGTTCTTGTTTCTGGTTTGTTTGTTTTTCCCTAAGTATTTATAAAACGTGTAGTAAATTTTGACATGGCCAAGCTCTCAGGAGATCAAACAAATAGCTGTGTTAGTCCAGAGCTTAAAATCTCAGAAGTACATGTAAGCCAATCTGCAGTGAAACCTCACAGTAAGTCACTGGGCTCATTCTGTCTGTCCCAGTGACAGGTCCTGTCCAGCCAGGAATCTGGGTTTACCTTCTATGGGATTTGCGACATAATGAATTGGAAAAGGAAGGGAGAAGGGAGTGCGTGGTGCACACCCAGGTCCTGACATGGAGCCCTGCAGCATTCCCAGCTCTCTAGGATTAGAAGGAGCCCCAGCGTTCAGCACAATTTTGTTCATAATTCTGTCCTTTACATTGGTCACTCTGATAGTAAAGCCTCCTCTATATTTCCATGGAAACTACAACAAAGAGCACAATGACACTATTGATAGAGCAGATTCCCAGCTACAAATCACTATTTTTCAATACAGTCACCACCATTAGCAATGCACTTTCACCAGTGACGAACGAGAGCTGCATGCCACGCTCATAAAAAATCAGCACCAGTTGAGATGATCAACTGTCACTACTGCTAAAGTACACCACCCACCACCTCACTGTGCTCACATCCACCATCTGGTTTCCATAAACGTTGAGAAGTGTCAGTGAATGTCAGTGGGTGCCATTTTTTCTAGATGGAGGAATTCAGTTCAATTGCACACCTTCACTTCATCCTCACTTCTTCCATCTCAAATGCCATTCTGTCAGACCACTCTTCTGCTGCCAACTGTTGGTAACTGTTGGCAACAAAATGTAATGGAATATTGGCTGGCAGGTTCAACCTCTACTGCCATACCACCAACATCCACCTCTGACATTGCAGACCAGCATAATAAAATAGAAGGCATTATCTTTGGAGCAGCCCTTGTTTAAAATCTGATTTCTACATAGCTATATTATCACAAAATACGCAGTTATGTAGTTGAGCCCTCAGGTAATTTTTTTGGCTTCTTAATGCCATGTCTTTATAATACTTCATGAGTTTTGTCAGCGCTGTTAGGTCTTGTTTGGGGCAAAATATTTGAGCTGCGTGTTTACACGAATGTGTGCCTGACACCCACGCTTGGAAGGTGATGCAATTCCTATTAAAGCTTGGGATATTCTCAGCTAGGAAGAGATAAAGAAGGAGTTTGTGCATGATCATAAATATGGAATGTTCTCCTGTGTAGGGCGCCCTGCAGTCTTCACCTCATGAATAGGGGCCACGGGCTCACAGAGCAGTGGTTACCCTGGTGCACACCGATCCCCATTCGCTCAGCTTTGTGCCCCTTAGCAGGAGCAAGGGAAGAGACCTGAATGTGAGGTCTTTAACCCCTAGTTTTTGGCATCAGACTGCTTCCTCTAGTTTCAAAAAGTAATAGCAGGGCAGGGAACTGATAACGCCTCTTCTCCAAGGCATATGTTATTAAATGCTATCAGTGCACTACTGAGATCTTTGTTCTGATCCAGTGCAGCTGGAGGGCTTTTTAAAAGTTGAGTTTTAAAGTCTGGTACCTGAATTCCTATGTAAAAATGAAAATTGTGACATCCTGGTTTCAGTGTCCGCTTCCTCTGTGCACTGCTTGCACCAGCCATGAACACAAAATGTAAGTCTGCTAAATCAGTTTAAGGAAGGCAGACTGCATACCCTGAGCTGACCATCCCCTCACAGTGGTCGTACTGGCAGGGAACGCTGGCAGTCATCCATTGCACATAATCTAGTGCATAATTATATTTGATAGAAGCTTTCTGGTATGTGTGGATAATGAACAGTTCATGTATTTACGAACCTGGAATGTTCCTAAAATGAGTTACTGCATGCTCAACATCAGTTTCCCAAGTCTTTTTCATATTGTAGTATTGCATTACATTTACTAAACAGATTAAAATGTATTACAGCCTTAAGGGATACATTATTCCTGTGGACAAGCAAGGGCATTTATGCAAGCAACATTGATTGGTTTTAGTAGAAGTTAGTTATGCATGTAAATCCATGTGCTGTGAGATCACACTGAACACTGGCAGAGGTGCTCTCACACTGAAATCATACCACACTCTACCTGCAGAGTCTGACTTTCACTTCAAACAGTGAAGCAGTGGACAGCAGTATTTTATAGCCCCTGTTATCTGCATGACTTCAGCATACCTGGCACTTTATGCCTCCTGCAGAAACAATGAGGTCTGCACAAACATATGGTAGAATAAAATCAACAAAGTGGTGGCTGTGATTCACTAGCACTTTCTAGGCTGTCTGTCTAAGGCTATGTCATGGGCAATAGGAGGGTGTTTGCCAGACACCATGGCCCATACCTACGGCATAGGATCTGATGAAGAATCTACAACAGCCTCCACACCACTCAACAACAACTGTTCTGTCAGCCTCAAGCAGTTATAACTGTATAGAGGTAAAGCAATTTTGTAGGGAGTGTAATACCCACCATGGCCTTATCTAGATATAGTTTCTAGTTTAAAATGCTCGGATATTTTAGCTGTGTGGGTGTTACTGACATTGCTTCACGTTGGCAGCTCTGTACTCATCATCTATGACAGTTTACACATGGGTGCCATCAATGGGTGACACACAGAGGTAAATAATCCTGGCTGGTTTAATTTGATGTCATACCTACCAGTTTTTTGTTGTTCTCAAAGTGTCTCAGCCTACTCATCCACAGAGGTGTGTACAGCAGGCCTAGTTTTCTCCTTTCCAAATCGCTGCTGAATTGGAAGCTCACTGGGAGGACATGGGTGGGTGTACTGGTGTGACAATGTCACCACAGCAAGATCAGTGTCAAACACTTATTACATGACAGAAAGCTACAGGGCTTCCTTGTGCTCAGGCTCTTCCAGAATATGCAAAATGACTTTCTTATCCAAAGCATTATGCATTCTGGATCAGTTAAGTTGTAGCCTCTTAAGTATGGCCATCTTTGCCCTCAGGGATTGTACATCATCATTAATACATATAGCTGGATGAGGATGGTCTCCCTATTCTCTGGAGCAACAATCATTCCCAAAAGATCTTTGCCTCCTGTGCTTACCTGACCCTGCACTAGAGGATCAGGTCTACCTTTAGGAAGTGTAATTTAATATCTAACATAGATCTGTGCCATAAATTAGGCCAACTGGTTCTTGATACTGATCAAGAAACAGCACAGATCTGATAGAGCTGGAGCGATCCAGATAAATATGCCACTGACACAGCAGCAACTTTGTTATATCTGAGCAATGAAACATGGCTTCCTAATGCAGCTGCTCCTCACCCCATCAGCTGGCACATATATATGGCACACTGGGTTATAGGGCACAATGCTTCTTGATGCTCTGGGCAACACTTGTCTTTTGTGCTCCCAGCAGTTTTACACCACTCATTTTTCTTTCTACTGTCAAACATTGCATTATTTCTGTTTAATTCTTATTTCTTTCTTTTGCTGACTGACAACAGAGGCCACATGTGGCCCTGTTTCCATGTGATTTATCAACTAAATGTTCACTGACTTACAGTGATACCATACTTTGAGAGCATTCCCATCTCTCACAACAGGTTTTCCTGCATGTTGTTACAAACATTTCATATTTTACTAAGCAAGAACCAATATGCAATCTCTCTGCAGTGTGACTGTACAGATAGCATACGCTGAGGTCTGGGTGGGCTGGTGATTTTCAGATCAAATCTGGGGAATCCCCAAGTGAAACTCATGGAAGTTTTCTGGCCTCACCAGGCTGGGTAGGCTGGGCTGCCTCTGAAGGATGAAAGGAAACCCACAATTGGAACAAATTTAAGAACTTGGACCCTGTGTTATCTGCACTCAAAGTTTGTACCCTTTCTGTGTAACACTAACAGAAGAAAAAAAATAAAATAAAATCTTCTATTAGTCACTGTTACCAGCAGATAAGCTGAGTTTACTACAGGCCAAACCAGCGGAGTAAAGTCCTGTTTTCTTTAGCCAACTTTTCTGATCATAGCTACATCTAAAATAAGTCGTATCGTGAGTCATTTTTTAGGAGCTGAATGGCAGAAGAAGTTTAGGGTTTTGGTGTGTGAGTCAAACAGGGTTTTCTTTGGAAGCTTTAATTGACGATGTCAGTTTTCACAGCTAAAGATCTGTTTCTCCTACACTGCACAGAAAACAGAATAGTATGCACTTATAAAGCACATGAAGAAAGTAAGACGTGACCACACACTGAATTATATTGTGCACATAGATGCATAGCTGAAGCAGATGGAAAAGCTGGTGAAACGAAGAGAACAGAAAGGCATAGGGCAGTCTTATCCATGCCAAAAATTGCTCTTAAGAAGCATGGAAGAGCACAGTGCCATCCAGCAATGACTGCAACCTTGGGAAAATGCTTGGAAGAAGCACCGCATCCCTCAGTCACTGGATCTTGCCAGCTGCTGGGTGGCCGATACTTCTGCCTCTCTGAGCCCCCTTCTAAAATGTTAATCTGGAGGCCCAGCCAGCACTCCAGGCTTAACACTGGGGCTGGGCAGAGGTGTGCCAGCCAGGGCCACAGATGGGAGGTGGCAGTGGCTCCTGGGGCTGTGTGTACATGGCCATGGGGGATCTGGCTGTGCCCATCCTGGCCACCCACTGCTTGCTGCCCACTGTCCTTTCTGTCAGGGATTTGGAGCCAGTGCTGCTCCTGCATGGCCTGGCTGCCAGCTCCACAGCACCAAGCGTGCCACCAGCACCAGCCAGCTGCCACTTGTGCTAGCCCACATCACCAGGGCTCAAGCTCCAGCTTTCAGTGCTCTGGTTTTTCTCACTGATCATAGAATCATAGAATAACCTGAGTTGGAAGGAACCCATTAGGATCATCAAGTCCAACTCCTGACAGAGGACCACCCAAAAATCAGACCATATGTCTGAAAGCGTTGTCCAGATTCTTCTTGAATTCTGGCAAGCTCAGTGCCACAATCAGTGCCCCTGCATAACATATCTTCCCCTGTCTCCCTCGTTCCATTCCCCTGGCCCAGACCAACAGCCCTTCAGCACAAGGCTACCCTGCAGTGGGATGCAGAGGGAGCAAAGCTAAACTTTCAAGGGACCCATGCAAATACAATGATCTCTCCGGGAAAAAAAATATATATATACATTTTACGCTTGATCTCCCATTGGATAATAATCTGAAGAGTCAACCTTCTGAAGAAAGCTGATGAAGCTGCCCAACTCTTGTGCATGGAGCTGGGCAGGAACCTGCCCACTGGCTCTTGCAGGTGCTCTCCCAGAAAGGTGCAGGTGAGGGGAGAGCAATGGTGCTGAAGTCCGGAGGCAGGTGCTGCACGTGGCACCACTCTCAGCACTCCTGGGATGGGCAATCACTAAATTGTACACACATATGGGGAGACGTGTGTGTGCCAAAATGCCCAAAATCGTGTCATGATTGTTTGTGCTCAGAAACAACAGTGCAGTATATTACTGTAATAATGGTAAGACACAATTTGTAAAATGTAAAATTATCTGCTATAAACAAAGGCTCTGACTGAAAGGAAAATAAACCAAAACATCATTGGGTAATTGGCTCAGACACCTTCATCACCACCAGCAATACAGCGCTCACCTACATCTTACAGGGGTTAGGTGGTATTTCCTCTCACTTGAATTTGTTAAAATGTTATGTTAATTCATTACTGTAAATGAATTGTTTTTCTGTAAATATGATTCACATGCTTTTGTGTTCTTGTTCAGCTACCTAAGAGGGTACATACGAAAAGTATTTTAACACAATGTATTGGAATTCATTCAGTGTTCAGTAGTATCATGCTTCTGATTATGCCCATGCTTCATTAACAATACCTCCAACATGTTGAGTATTGCTCATTTTGATGCACATATAACCCAGCTACTGAGAACTGAAGATCGTTCTTTCCCAAGTTCACAATGAGATGTGCAGTGCAAATCCTGACTGGTTTGTTTAGAAACCTCTCTCAGCTCACTGAAGGGAAAAGCATTGATTTATGCTGCAGATTGGAAGCAAATTCTGGCTTCTTCTAAATATTTGCATTCACAAGAACTGATTTACATCTCCCCTATGACAGATGCCCTCCAATCAGTGTAGGTATTTTCTTGAGGATAAATATCTAAAAAAACAAGGTTCAAAATCATGTTAGCTGAGCCTAAAGATGCACGCAAACAACCAAAACCCAGCAGTAACACCAGAACCAAAGTAACTCATTTTCCCAAAGCTGTACGAACATCTGTACTCTGGAAGGCGACTCCTGGCAGCCCTGCAGAACCCTTCTGGTAAGCTCAGCCAGCAGAACCTCCACGCTCCTGATACGCAGACAGAACACAGAGCAGAACCATGCAGCATCTCATCCTTTCTGAAAGTCTTGAGCTATTCATCACACTTCTTGGTATTGCCACCACTAGCTTCTTTTAATCGACTGCTTTACAGTCATTCTGGTAATTGCCTGTTACGTGTTTCCACACCGCTGCGTTATTCACTGTTTCCAGCAACTACACAGACCCCATTTTTATGCCTATGGATTATACACAGCACATAACATAATTTCATCTGTGTTTTCACATAACATAATTTCATCCGTGTTTTTATGTGGTTTAATTGTAATTTAATTCCAATTCAGCTAATTTATTTGGGTTTTCCCAGTTTAAATGCAATTCAGTAGAAGTTGTTTCTCTTTTTCAGTGTTACATTAAAAAGAGAATTAGAATTAAAAACACTAGAATTGAAAAAAAAAAAAGAAAGTAGAATACATATTTTCACAAAGAAAACAGAGATGGAGAGAGAAATTTCATTTATTTCTCTTGAGATGAACATTCCCAGTATTTTCCCCACTGAAAAACAAAGCCCTTTAGGTTGAAGTACCTTTAGAATGAGCAACTAATGTAACTCTGCTTTCATTTCTTAACACGTAGTGAACTTTTCAAAACATTAATTTCTCAACATGTATGGACACTGAGAACAAAAGAAGGTATTCTCAATGATAAGAGATTTGTTAATTTCTCTATGGAAAAACCTCTTTTTGCCATCAAAGTGCTTACTCATTCTGATTTGCTAATGAGAAAAGCACCCTTGCTTTTATGAAAGCAAAGCACAAACCATTGTAAAAATGTTGTTACGAAAGAGAAAGCCTTTTATTTAAAGCACACTGTTTCGATGATTTGTAATGTCTCTAAAATGTATAGCATTTCCAGCATCTTCTTGACTTCGAGCTTTAAAACCAGTGTAATAGGTTTGATATCTTCTAGGAATCCCGACAATTCATTTCAGCAATTTCAGCCTCTACAACAAATTATTAGTTATATCCATTTTGTTTCATGTCAGTATTTAGTTGTGTTTGGAAATTCCTTCCAAAATCCCCCAGGTTTTGTATAAAGAAAACTGAGAAAATGGTTTGAGGTCAGTCTGAGGGTTTTCTGTGGCTTCTTTGAACCCCGTCCTGGGGGACATGGATGCGTGTTACTGACCTGCAGGCGGAAGGAAAGGGAAAAAACAGTGGCAGCATTTTTTGAAAGAGCCTCTGAAAAAAAGTTTAGCATCACATCACACCGCACCAAGTGTCCTGCACATCTGTATTGGAAATTCACACGGTTTGACTGAAGGAGCACGGCCATCTCACAGCAATCTCTATTGGTTTCCCTGAAGCACAGCAGTGCAGATGCCATGCTTCTAAAGGAGAGGGCCACCACAGGTGCTGCCCCTAATTCAGGGAGGATACGGGCAGAAGGCTGAGTTGGTGTGAGCAGCAGTGGTAATGGAACAGCCAGCAGCACAGCTGGACCCAGGGGTGTCAAAGGCTGCAGGATGCTTGCCCCAAATGGGGACAGTTGACAGCTGTACAGTCATCTCCCCAAGGGACCTGGAGCCCTGAGCTCCATTCTCACAGGAGAAGGATGCACTGAAGAATCACAGAATCACAGAACTGTAGGGGTTGGAAGGGACCTCTAGAGATCATCGAGTCCAACCCCCTGCCAAAGCAGCTCCCTAGCCCAGGTTGCACAGGTAGGCATCCAGGCAGATCTTGAACATTTCCAGAGAAGGAGACTCCACCACCTCTCCGGGTGCTGAGCACCAAACAAGGAAACAGAGGTGCTGCTAGTACTTAGAACCCTGGAATGGGATGGGATTTTTTTCCCATCTTCTAGGAAAAGATTTGGTGTGCATATCTGAATCTTTGATACTCTCACATGGAAGGGTTATGGTGTTTGCCACTAACTTCAACATCCTTCTGACAAATGAGAAGTTGTTGCAGAATTTCTGTGATTTTAAACAAAACACATCACGAGCACGAAGCTTTTGTCTAGCACACACAGTCAGTGGCAGACATCAGTGGGACCAGCTCCCCTCAGTCCAGGAGAAAGCAGAAGTCCCCCTGGCTCTCACTGCACCCTGGGTGCTGCTGCTGAGCCTCATGGAAACAGGAAAGGCATATGGAGCTATGCTGAGTTCTGGAGCTAGGAACACAAGCTTCATTCAAGCTGCAGGGTTTTATATATGGTTGGTAGCGCTGCAAATCCAGATTTGTGTAATTACATGCTTCTTTCTGATAGGAACTCCTCTTGTTTGCAGAGTATTAGATCTATCTATATATAAATATTTAGTTTCTTGAAATCATACAGTATATGATGCCACGCATACGGCACACACCTTCTGAATTATAAACCCACTTAGTCAAATTACATTTCCCATTTAAAGGAGATCTGGATCTACTCTCTCCCAGTTAAAGCCTGACAAGGGCTGCCCCTGAAGCCACCCCTGGGCCCTGCCATGCGCCGGAAGGCACGAAGCTGGGCCTGAGGCATTCCACGTGTGCACCGCCCCATGGAGGTGGAGCAGACTGGCAAAGTTTTGTCTTTTTTTTCTTTTTTTTTGTAGTGCAGAATCGGTAGGATTTGCAGGTGCCAGCCGCACGTGGAGCACTCTCAGGCTGCGAGCACAATTTGCCGGGGGAGTCCTTCAGCAAAACGGAGTTTCTCGATGGCTCCCAAGAGCATCGTGCATGGGTGCCTTGTGAATAGAATGGGGGGTGGG
>VXAB01013898.1:92586-108255 GCA_013399175.1 Odontophorus gujanensis
CGGGCAGGTGTCCCCCCAGCGGGGGGGTGCGCGGGGGAGCGGGGCGCGGGGCTGTGCCGCGGGAAGCTTCTCCCGCGGAGCAGCGAGGTGTGAGCGGCCGTCAGGGGGTCCCCGCTGAGCTACCGGGCAGCTTCGGGCTGGCACAGAGCATAGGGGGGCTGCAGCCCCCGAGGTGGCGGTGTCAGTCTGTTGATAGCGGGCGAGGAGGAAAGGAGAGGGCTGGCGCGCTGCTGCTGTGAGCGGCATTTGCTCGTGGCCGTGGCGTGGCGGTGGGGGTGAAGCTGGGAGCGGGGGGAAGTGCCTCAGCTCTCAGCCCCACGCAGTGCATGGCAGACGCTGCTCCGGAGCGCGGCTTTCACCCCGCGTCCTCCCATTGCGGTCAGCTGGGCGCCGCGCTCGTGTCCTGCAGCTGCAGCTCTGCAGCCAGGGCCCATGCGTGATCGTAAGGGCTGCTAAGGGGCATGCGTCTTTGCTCTAGCAAGCGGTGCTCAGAAACGTGCTATTATCGTACAGTGTGTAGCTGTGTATATTTATATGCGTCCTTGTAGACGAGGCAGGAGCTTGCTCCTTGCAACGGGTAGAGCAGCTCCAGGCTGGAGCCTCTCAGTGCTGCCATTTGCACACGAACACAGGATGTGTTTCAGGAACTCCAACATGTGATGCCCAAGGAACCTGCCATGCTTTCCTTCCCCATGAGTACAGGGATTCTGCCATCTAATGGGGGACACCACCCACATCCCTCACAGTCACACTCTGCCCATTGCTCAGGAAAACCCCATCGCTTGGGGGAAGCCCATACATGCGGTCGCTGTGGCTGTACTGCAGCCTGGGCACACCACAGTAACAACCCAGGTTGTGTCAGCTGTGCAACGAGGCCGCCCAGCAGCCTCTAGTTCACGTCTTCCTTTGTGCATGCAGCGATCAGCTGTGTTAGCCTAATCTTCTCCGTTTTAAGCCATGCAAAGTGAACTAGAGCACAATGGCACCGTGTTCTAACTGCCCTCTTTTGCTCGGTCTCTCCTCCAGATCTAGCTGCCTTCTTGCAGACCATGCTCCCAAAGGCTGTATGATCATTCCCAGTGACCACCAGTGGAGGCTCACTGGGGCCTGTGCAGCAGAACAGGAGGCCGAGGGGTTCCTGCTGCCCCTTGGGCAGAGGTACCGACGTGTGGCTGCCCCGCAGTGAGGTGCCAGCTTCAGAAGTGAGCAGAGACGAGGGCTGCCCTGAGGTGCTCCAGGACGGGGAGGAAGCGGAGCGGCAGCAGCATGGACAAGGACAGCACCAACCTGGCCGACCAGCAGTATGAGTGTGTGGCTGAGATCGGCGAGGGAGCGTATGGGAAGGTGTTCAAGGCCCGTGACTTGAAGAATGGCGGCCGCTTCGTGGCGCTGAAGCGGGTGCGGGTGCAGACCAGTGAGGAGGGCATGCCGCTGTCCACCATCCGGGAGGTGGCCGTCCTGAGGCATCTGGAGACCTTCGAGCACCCCAACGTGGTCAGGTGAGGGAGCGGGGCCTGCTGTGCTGTGCGTGTGCTGGGCGAGCGGTTTGGGCGCGTGGAAGGCCATGCTGCCGATGGGCGTTGTGGATAGAGCGAGAGCTCATCTGTGCACATGGAGTGTGGTTTGAGGTTTCGACAGGCCGCAGGGCTGTGCCAGCGCTCACCTCATCCCCGTGCTGCCTCCCACACACACAAACACCCATCTCCAGAGGCATAGGCGTGTGACTGCAGTGCTGGGGTGGATGGCAAGGAGCCACAATCGCACCATTTCCTCGGGCATGAGAAAGAATGAAAACCCAACAACTCCTTTTGTCCCAGCCCTGACGGCTGAGGCTGATTCTTAGCAGCTCTGTTCATTACCAAAAGGTAATGCTTGTAGCCTTAGCGGGATATGCATTCCTCTTCTTTAGATGCTCTTATATATGTTTGCAAATTATTATGTTAAAGAGGAGAAGCCTGAGACTGAGCTTTGCAGGCCTTGTGACTGAGTGCTGCTTGTTGGTAAATTCCCCAGGTGCTGCTGGTGGTGCAACCAGGAGTGCAGCAGGAGGAGTGCAGGCCTTGCTTTCAGCATGGTGGCAATAACACCAGATTTCCTGGCTGTTGTGTTGGTAGCATAAGCTCTGAGTGAATGAGCATTGTTCATGAGAAGGTTCCCCATGATGGCTGGCTCATGAGCATCTTTATTTTAATAGCACGAACTTTAAAAATTGTGCTTTGCTTTGAGATAACTTGGGTACATCCTCTTGCTGATGACTCTTCATTAATAGGCATATGTCCTGCTATTTGTATTATTTTACTCATGTATTGCATAATAAACAGGAAATATTCCATGCTTCACTAATGCCAATCCTCTTTGGGTCCTGAAGAAACAGAGAAGCTGTGTTGAGAGCTGTCTAACTGGCTTGTAGCTGTGGTCACCATGTTTGTCTTCGGGTCTGAAGGTCTTTCATGGTAATAAATGGAGGAGGAAAGGTAGGAAAGGGAATAATTAAAATATGAGAAAGCCAATAGCTGGAAATAAGTCAGTTTTCTTTCATCTCAGGGCAGTGTAATATATCAGTCTCATTTCTGAACAAACTGAATAGGCAAAGGATGTATCATGAAGTACTTGTCATGGACTGAGAAGCAGTAGGAAGTCGTAGGCCTCCTTGCTGTGTACGAGCAGTGGGATGCAGGCTGCAGCTCATACTTTTCCAGCACTGATCAGACAGATCCACAGTTTACTCAATAACAGTTATTCTGGCAGGCACCTGGTAATGCTTCGTTGCAACAACTGCAAAAATGGAGGCATGTTAGTGTGGGCAATGTTTCATGTTTGGTCAATGAATCAGGTGAAATGATGCACCCAAAGGCCCTTCCTGACAATAGAAATAATTAAGAGTTTTTAAATCTCTGAAATCCAATCTACTAATTTCAGAGATTAAATATGGATTTAGATACCAAAGTTCAGATATTTATGCATTCTGAAAACTGCCTGCCTTCTTTGGGAATAATTAAACAATGCTCATGAACATCATTTTACCACTGAGATTTTTCCATATGAAATCAAAGGTTTTTTGAAGAGCTTTCTAATTCCAAGTTTAGAACCTAAGAATTTTAAATGCTCTTCTAAAACATGAGAAACACTATTTTAAAAGTAACCTCTGTAATGCACATTTTTAGAGCAGCTGTAGCTGTAAGTAGCACTTTAGAGTGGTTGAAATTGTATCCCTTTAATGAAATATTATTTACAAATATTAAAATCATGGCCAGGTTAGTAAATGAAAATGATGGCAAACGCATTGTCTGCATACTGGAGTAGAAGATATGGCGTGTTCAGAGCACTGGGACAGCCACACTAATATTTGAAACCAGGCATTTCTCAAAGGGGACATCTGTTTTTCTGAATGTTACAGGCAAGTAGCTTGAGAGAAATGTGTGAGCAATGCAAATATCACATCACATCTGTCAGCTCTGAGTAAAGGCGTATGATCCGTGAGTTGTTCGGTACAAATTTTGATAGTCATTCTGTGAGTCAAAATTTAAACAACCAAGGGCTGAGCCACATTTGACCTGTGCTGCTGAGCAGGCATGGTGATGGTACTCTGTATCAGCTGACGGCAGTGACAGAAGCCACAAGCTGGGTCGTGTTGTGTTAAACTCAAAGGATAGTCTTGGGTCAGCCCACAGAGCACTGTGAGGAGCTCAGCCCAGGGCATGTCTGCATGAAGAGGTGTTGAATATGAAGAGCAGTTGGGAAGGAGAATCCCTGGTACTTGCTTAGAAGAGATGTAGCTGCATGGTTTTGCTGTTGAGCCTCTATCCAGGGCCAGCAGAGCTCCTGCGGCCCAGCGTTGACCTGGTGGGCGTAGATTTCTTTCTTTAAAATCCTGAGAAGTGCTTGGTGCCAAAACTGGCTTCCAGTGCTTGGCAGTGGGGGTGAAAGAGAATGTTCTCCCTAAGCAGAAGTGACTGGATAGCAGAGAATAATTTTAAACAAATCACATTATCATATTTTTCCATGCTACTTCTTGCTGATTATGAGGGAGTTTGTTTCGTGTCCCTTCTATCCAAGAGTCTTGCTTCCATCTAAGCACCGTGACATCTTGTGTTTCTCACAGCACAGTTGCTTTTACAGGAAGGAATTAGGTAAGAGCTGGTGGCAGGGTAAGGCAAAAAGAGGTGCAAGGTGAGAGGTGAAATCTGATCTTCAGCAGTGAAGTGGTGGTAGTGGAAGTCTCTGAACTGTTAACTATAAAGGGGATGAGGCCTAGTGGACTGACCAAAGCTTTTGTAATACTAACAAAAATAGAATACAGAAAGGCATGGGAAAAAATACAGTAAAAAGGATGATTGCTTTGCCCTTAAAATATTGTCCTGATCCAATTTGGCCTTGTAAAAAGTCCCCTGATCAGGATACCTTATACTTTTCCATTTACCTTCATGAAATGAAGCAAAAAAATAGCCAGTTTTCAAGAGTAAATGGTAATGACAATTATTCTAAAGTGAGTGATGTTGTAGGCTATGAAATGTCCTTAGGAACAGGAAGATGATTGAACTGCTCACCTTTCACATAAAGCATAATACTTTATCCCAGCTTTCCTGTATACAGTAGTTAAATGTGGCTAAAAGTGGTCCAGCACTTATGTAGCTTGGTGCTGTTCTCTTTGGGAAGAAAAGAAGTATATGCAGACAAAGGATAGACCTTGCCAGGAATAAATGACATATTAGATTCAGGAAATTCCTGTGTGTAAAACTGGGAGTATTCCCTGCTGTAATATATCTGTAAAATTTTTCCTGTGATTATATTACTAAATTCAGCAATATATTGTGTTCATTTTGTATCTTTCCTGCTGGTAATCAGATGAATAATTTTCCCCTAATGTTAATCATCTGTCAGACTGTGAATTTGCACCCTAGGAAGATGATACACAAGACAGAGTACTCTTAATTCTTACAGTGCTTGATTTCTAACATATATAGGTAGATACATAACATTAACAGTTTGAATAGTGTTAAACCGTAAACAAATACAGCAAAGCTGCAAAGCTGTATTTTTTTGCTTCCTGGCTCTTTTTTTTGGGGGGGGAGGTGGGAGGTGAACTCTGATTTACTATTTCTGTGGGCTAGTGAGTCTTCTACTTTAAAGCAATCAAAATTATATTGAATGTAATCGATTATAATCTAGTCTGGTCAATTATGTTGAAGATGAGTGTCAGAAATCTAACTGTTCAGGATCATAATTACCATCTAATAAGGAACTTAAAATCTTATTTCTCTCCTTCTTGTTAAGAAAGGGGAATAGGTGGTCCAGGTAATTGACTTCTGTTCAACAGAGTGATCCGCCCAGCTGAAGTGTTAAGCCCATTCCTCAGACTTTTTGGTATGTGTATAAGTGTGTGGGAAACCCAGTAATTACAAGTAATGGGGCAATTATCCCATATTCAGAGTTCAGTGTTACTCTAGATCCAGTGAAATAAAAATGACACTGCAGACTTTGTGGTAACACAGCACCATCATGATGCTTTTTCCTAATGTTTGCAGTCCAGTGGTCTTATCTTTTGAGTTGAGCTTGAGAGCACTGTGGAGCCCATCAGCTGCATCTCTTGGCAAGAACACCTGACAGCCCCATCCCTGTGTGCCCAGAAACACAGACCTGCAGCTGACTGCTCAAGGCTCCCAGAAATACACTCCAATGGCTTGATACTTAAAATTGTATTAAACTAAGATTGGAGGTGTCTTTTTCATAACAGCATCTTAAAATTCCCTGTCTAACTTGATACAGAGAGCAGTCAGAATCCGAAAGAAGTCATCAATATAAAGTAAAGCTTTTGGAAGGCAATTTGAACTTGCAGTTGTTTTGCTTGTTCAGACTGTCAAACTGAAGTCCTATGGGAGCATACAGTGGGGGAGGAATTTCAAAATGCAGTAGCTGATTTTGTTTTCAATTTGTGGCAGTGCTGATATTGGTGGCTGTCTTTATTTCTGTGCTGTTAGGAATTTTAAGGGGTGATGTTCTTAAAATCATTGGGATGTTCCATTGCTTTAAGTGAAACATTTCTATTTTAGGGGGTGTTTCTCTCCAGTGAATTCTGCTTCCTTCCTTACTTCCTTTTTCTGCCAAGCTAATGTTAAACCTTTAGGGTATGACATCATTCCTACAGGTCAGTAGCTCACAATACAATTTATTTTTGTGTAGCACCACTTGTACGCAACTGATGGACTCCAGGAGTGGGTACCTTCACAATACTAGGTACGGGATTATCTTGCATGCTGGAAGAGTGAAATGAGATGTAGAGATGGGATGAAGCAGAAGAAACTGAACTGGAAACTTCAAAATTGCCAAGGTTAAAGGAATTAATGTAGCAGATTAGTCTCAACAGAGGTAGGTGAGTAATGGGAAGGAAAAAATGAATGAGCCTCAGAGTCAGCTTTAGGCTAACACTAACAAGATGGTGTTCAGAGCAAAATGAGAAGATGGGAAATGCCTTGGTTAGAGGAAGGCATTTCCAGGGTGGGGAGCCCTCAGTGGTGGCCCCTGTGCTGTCCTGCCACAGCTGGGAACCACCAAGAAGGCACTGAAGAGTGGGCTGCGACCTGGAGAAAGGGCTTTGGTCTGCAAGAGAGCGAGAGGAGCGGTGTGTCTGGTGCTGAGAGGGGTGGGACTGTAGGTTGAGTCTGGAGAAGTTTCTTAAATTGGCCATTGTGAAATGGCTGGATGTGAACTCTGGCCTCTCATCATCTGCTTGCAACACTACAGTGCACAGAATAAGGGAAAATAACTTCTATTCTTCCTGCCCATATGCATTGTTTATTAGTAGTGGATGTGATAATTTAGCTTGTATGCATGGTCTGCCAGATACAGGACAAGATAAGAGTACGTCGGGAAGGAAGGGTTGAATATGGAAGAGCCTTTTAAACCAGTTTCTGGAGTGAGTACAAGCTTTCTTCAAAAAGTATTTTATCTTACTCTGAGTCAAAGCTTTTATAAAAAAACATGTTTCCAGTCTCGGTGTGAGTAAACATTAGTCATTTCAGATCATGTACAGAGCTCCCTTCCTTCTCTAAATCTGTGTTTGGTTGTGTCTTTGCTCTTCTGGGAGAGATGTGCTTTTGCTGGGTGCTGCCCAGGATGAGAAGCAGCTCACTGCCCAGCCTGCTGCTGCCCCACAGCAGGCATCCTTCCCTTGGGTGCTGCAGTGGGATACAACAGGCAGCTGGGTTGGTTCTTTGTAGCTCAGGTTTGCTTTGCGATACCCCAGAGCACAGAGCAGAATTTGCCTGCAGTGTGCTCTTCCCAAGTGGCTGAAGGAGAGTAGCTGTGTCTTAGCAAGGTACTGAGGGAATCACTCAGGTATCCTCAGTGGGATTTAAGCAATTGTCTAACGTTTAGCAGATAGGGAAGTGCATTATCTAATAGAAAATATGCACTGAATATTCAAAAGCTTTCCTAACTAGAGTTCAGGGACAAAGCAGTGACTGGGACAGTATACATAAAAATACAAGTCATGGGTTTTACTCCGTGTGTGAAATCTGGTTCTTCTCCATTTTTGCAAGATGAGTAGATTGTTATGATCTAAAAAATCATAGAATCATTGAAAAGGACCTCAAAGATCATCTAGCTTCAACCCCACTGCTGTGGGCAGGGTCACCGACCACCAGACCAGGCTGCCCAAAGCCACATTCAGCTTTGCCTTGAATGCCTCCATTCAAGGGAGGATCACGAGATAACCGTGCCCTTAGAAATTTGTAACTAAGTTGCATATATATATTTTTTTTTTTCTTCATTTCAAGACCTTAATTTCTCCTTCTGAATCAGTTCTTTGTGTTTTTTTCATATATTCTAAAAAATATTTAAAATTGCACGTACATGATTATTTAACAGCTACACCTTTAAACTATAAAGCTACTAATGAACAAACTGCTTTGGAAATTTCCAAGGGGTACAACATGATGTACTTTGACATTTTTATTTGGGAAGCCTCCGTCTGGGAGAGGTTTGATCATCAAAGAGTGGAAATGTGACAGTTAACTTCTGTAACTTTCTAAATACCTATTGCGTACCAACTGTTGTATTAATGTTCCTATTTATTTATTTACCCATGTGCTTGGGGAATTTGCCCCATCCCTGGGAAGTGTTTGCAAGACAATGCTCCTCTAATCCTTTTAGAATTGGACAGTCGTGCTTTCTAGAGGCAGACTGAAGAAGATGCTATTTAAGTAATAAGAAACTCTGTTACATGATGCTTTAGATGCATTTTTAAGATTGTAGAAGGTGAATCTGTATGCTGTGAAGCACCTAGTGTAATTCTAGGACCAGGTGGTGATTTCAGATACCTACATCTAAGGTTGTGTTGGAATGTGCCAACTTGCTGATAGTGGTAGAGTTGCCTTGGAGTAGATTTCCTATGACACACCTAGAAAACAACTTACCAACTTAGAAAAACTTTACATACTGTCTTAAAAGCATTTATTTGTAGGACCACTGATACCACTGTGGCTTATCATTAACAGGTAATTGACCTTTTCTTAGCAAGGCAAAATAAAACTAACTCAGATATGAATTCATCTTTGCAGGAATTTCCCATATTCAGGGACAGAAAACTCAGTTCTAACGCAGATGAATCATACCCAGTTTAAATGAAACCTGTCAAGTTTGGGTTTTTGCAACATTAGTCAGTGCTAAATGTTATGTGTTGTGATAGAGACAGAGAAAGGAAGTGAGAAATAGGATGGAAAAGTCTATGTGCTGTTTTTCTTTCTCTCGCGTGAAATGTTGGCTGTGCATTTAATATCTGTTCAAGGGATGGGCAGGACGAGAAATAACCGAAGGTGTCTGTTGCTGTTTAACAATTCTTGAGTTGCCTTCTCTCTGAAATCAATTAATTATAAACCGGGAATTTCAGTACTTTGTTCACTGTTCCTCAAGTGAGCATATTTTCTAGGCTTTCTGTGAATGTAATTCTGAGCTGCACTGATGCTTTTGTTTCTCTTCATCTGTGGAGCCAGCACTCTACTGTAAGGACAGAATTCTATCATTATTTTTTTTCACATTTGATGTGGTATTTTGCATACAGCTGCAGAGTAGACAGTTACCTTTGAAAAGAACATTTGGCTGCTTTAATTTGATTAAGCAAACCACCTCAATCATTTCTGAACTAAGACCGTTTTCATTTTAACTTGGCAGTAGGAGCTGGGAATGTACTGGCAGCACTCAGATGTTCGGGGGAGCACCAGTTAGGATGCACAGCCAACACTGAAATGAAACAACCCCAGAGGGGTCTGCCCACTCTGCCCCTTCCCCTGAGCCAGGGGGGCTGTGCAGTCAGTGAATATTGCATTTAACATACAGCTATGATGACCAGGAATTGTGAACATTTCTACAGCAGATGGGAAATGTTTAGCTGGCTAAATGCATAATCATGCGTTTATTAAAAAAAATAAATAAATGTGATATTGAAAACGGATATAGGATATGGATTTTTTATTTACAAAAAATTCAAAATGCTGTGGGAGCAGTATTTTCAGGAAATTTATGATAGAATCCAACTTGTAAATAGATATATGGTGAATTTCTGATAGCTTAGTTGTATTCATTCTGGTACGTGTTGGTAAGGATCCCCCAGTCTGTCCTTCTGGTTTTGTTTTTCTACTTTTCTTGTTATATAAGTACATAGAGATTTTTTTTTTTTGTATGTGCGTTCCACATTAGAGATTAAATTAGATTCTTCAAGTTTACAATATTAGCTATTATATGTGATTTTTGCTTTCCAGTTGCCCTCACTGGTGATCAGATCCTTTTCCTAGAAAAACCCTTGTGGCTGCGTAGAATCTCAGTGTGGCTCGTAATAAATGATAGTCCTTCAGTAATTTATTGCTGTGTGGATGGTTTTATCCAGAAAACAGGATTATAATCTTCAAGTGCTCCAACTTTGCAGTAGTAGATCATCTTATATAGAACATCTTAATCATAGAATCATTAGAAACTTACTGTTCAAGGGTGATCTTCAAGTTATTCGATTCGCAGATTCTAATCCGTCCAGTCCATCTCCCCTGCAATGAACAGGGGGCACCACGGGTAGATCGCGTTGCCCAGGGCCTGATCCAACCTCACCTTGAAATTCTCCAGGGATGGGGCATCATTCACAGCACTCAGCAACCTGTTCTAGTGCCTCGCCACCCTCACTGTAAAAGATACTTCCTTTATATCCAACCTAAATCTACCCTCCCTGAACTTGAAGCCATTTCCAAGGTCTCTACCCTTCTATGTACCCTCTGAAATATTTGATTCCTGTCTCAGGCAGTTAATACAACGTGTGCTCAGCCTGGAACTCCAGGTTACAGCACAGATACTGTCATTTAAGTTCTGTGTGCATCTCCTTACTTGAAGAGAGAATGCTTCCACATTTGCAGTTCTGTATGTGCTGTACATTTGAATGAACGTTTATGTCTCACTTGTTACTCACTATCACAGCACTGCAACAATTAATTTTGATTTCCAGGTTTCTTCCGGACAGTGAAAGTTAAAGAGTTGCATTATTTTTTCTCAGCTAGGAAATAGGTTATGAGGTGAATCTCATTTTGCTAATTTTATCTACCATCACACTTTGCTTGCGTTTGTCTTCTTTATGACATAGAGGTTGAGCAGCATCTGCAATTTTAATTAGTGCATTGTTTATCCTTAGATAACCTTCTAGATTGCTAATGGAGATAGGCCTACCCACCGATCTTTGCGGTTTCCTCTTAGACATCTGTAATCAGTTTGTTGCCTTACTGTTTGTCTCTGCTTTGTATAAACTGCTGAGCAACAAGTTTTGATCGAAGCAATAATATCCATAGCAAAATAGGTTTGAATCGGTGGCTGTGGTCTGAAAATGGGTATTAAAAGTCTCATTGGCTTGGCAGTCTTGGGAGGGCCTAGGCAAGGCGGTGCTTCATGAGAACTGAGCACCTGTATTTCTTCATTGTGCTGAATCCCTTTCATCACACTGCATTTATCTTTGTAACTTCATTTAGAACAGGGAGAGAGTTACCTGGCACTGCTTGCCTTTGTGCTGCTTATTGTTCAGTTTGTTTCTCTTCTTCAGAAGTCAAGATTTTTTTTAATTACTTTTTGATTTTTGTACATCAGATTGAAACATCTATAATGTGTCTCAGTTAAATGAATGCAAAGCTTTATGTAGTAGTGAAAAGATACAAACTTGAAGAATTTGGAATTTGAACTGCAGGACAACTGATACAGCTCAGCAGAACAGCAGCAGGAATAGCTGAGAGTGGTGCAGAAGAGTTAGGTAACCCATCTGTACAGGCTGAAAATTAAAGATAAAACCTAAACAGGTGAATGGCACCGATGAGGGAGTCTCTTTAAAAGACATTGGAATGATACTGGAACATCTCAGCCCAATGGGAAGATATTATGATGTCTATACAAAAATGCACTTCAAAGACTGCTTAGTTTTCAGTAACCCGAAGTTTAGAGTGGACAAGGCTGTACTGCAGAAACAAAGCTCAAGTCCTGCAGAGTAAGTGTTCTGCCATTCTCTAGAACCACTGTTCATAATAAATTGGGCAGACAGGACAAGGTTTAAAGCCAAAGCTCGCAGACACCTTCAGTGAAGCAGCTGTTCCTGAAAGAGAGCACTCTGCATTGTCAGTAGTAACTTAAGCTAGGCGGTTTAAAAAAATTCTTAGGAGGGAAAGTCAGTGGGGCCATAATAATTAAATGTGGTATTTTGGGGAAAGAGATGTTCCCCAAAGTTGTTGGAGTACCAATAGGCTCCAGAAAAGAGAGCTTAAGAAACAGGAAGTAAGCAAAAATGGAACCACTGTGGAAAAAAAAAGGCATGAAAATGGTTGGATTTTACATGGCAAGTACTTAAACAGAGACCTGTAGCAGCACATACTGTCAGTTAGGATATCTGCAGAGTTATGGAGAGTTATGCTCTGCCCAAACACTGGAAATTCTAGCTATGGCTTTGGATCTGCAGCCTCTTCTGGGTGCTGGTTGGATGCTTTAAGTATACGTGTACCTCTTTGGCTCCCTCAGATTTCCAGAAGGGCGGATGATATCAAGGGTGGAAACTAAACTTTGTCCATTCCTTTCATGACTCTGCTCCGATATATCATGATGGAAGCACAGAAGGCATACAGAACCAAACCAACCAAACAACAATAGGAATGCAAGATAAGAATTCTGAACAGACAACTAACTTAAATCATCCAAATATACATAGTCCAACCTAGTCGTATGGATTCTCTTCATAGTGAGTGAGAATTTTCTTTCTGGGACAAATTCATCTCACTCAAGGTCCACACCAACCCCAGGGCAGCATGAATTGCCCCCTGGAAAGACCTGCCCCTACCTGTTCACTGCAGACAGAGCTGGGGTGACTCCATCAGTGCGGACACCCAGTGCAGACCCTCAGTGAGATACAGGACAGCTGTTACAGCTTTAACAGTCTGAAGGAGGAAAACAGAAAGCACTAGTACAGAAATTGTACGGCAAATTGGAGAAGATAAAACCAAATAGCAATACATTTGAGGAGTAAGGGAGGAAAAATCTGGCGTTGAAATCAGAGGGCATTTGGACTGTCAGAAATTAGAGGAGAATTAGCAACTCGGTATTACAGGTGCATTTTTTTTTCCCCTGGTCTAGTATATGTATTGTTAGTAAGGGTTTGCACAGGATCCTTTTTTATCAGTTAGCAAAAACAGTGGACTTCCAATAGTAGAGGTTGGGTTTCTGTGAAATGTCCTGATTTCAGACAGCCTGCTTCTAGTCTGAACTTGGCATCAGGGAAGTAAACGGAACAGGTGTAGCTGGAACAGGTCGTCTCTGCCTGGTCTCCTTGCACACAGCTTTAAGCTCAAGCAGAAGCCATTTTGATCAAATGCTGATAGTTAATCTCTTGCAAGAGGAAGCATAGCTGTAGGTGTGTGTTGGAGTAACTCAGCCTACGAGAGGCTTATGGCATCTTTCAGAGACTTCTCAGATACTGTTTTTCTTTTGTGTTTCTTTTCATTTCCCATCTCTCTGTCATACTGATCTGGTATGGGATTTGCCATGAAGTGGGCTAATTATCTCACTGCTAATAACGTTGTGATACTACACATTTATTTCCTTCGTAATGGTCTCAAATTCCTTTTGAGAAAGTTGCATGATTATACAATTGCAAATAGCTGAAGAATTCTGCTATCTAACCCATGTTGCATGCTGACTTACCAAGTCCTGGATTCTTGGGAAGCAACGATATTATACCTTGATCGCTTGTAATAATTCTTTGGGAATTTTAAGTGTTTTTTTGTTTTGTTTTTTTTTCATAAACACAAAGCATACCAGCCTACATTGCTAGGTAATAGTCTGAGAAATTAGAATCAACTTACTGTGTTAACAGATGGTACTCCAACATTTTTTACTGGGTGAAAATGCTTTATGTCAAGTGCTCGTTGGAGCTAGTTCTTCTATAGCTTGAACCACAGGGCTTGAACACAGCTTTTTTATTATTGAACTAAGGCAATGTAATTGTCTTATAAGCAAACTGCTCTATTAAGCTGTTTGGATATGTGTAATTATGTATGTGTGTATATGTGCAAAAGAAAAAGCAAAAACATTTCAAAATTTTACTGCATTTATGCCAGGAGGCTCAGAATTATTAGCTTGTAACATGAATGAGGATTTTTAGACATGTAGAACTGCTGTTTGTTTTAAGTCTGTGCCTTAAAAGTGGCTGAATGGTTTTCTTTTTCAAAGTTAAAAGGGGAAAATTGAAAGGGAATGAGGGCGAAACAGACAAAAAATTATCACAAGATGTAATTGTTTTTAGAAAGCGGCGTGACATTGAATATTGAAACTTGGAACTGATGTGCAGTCTCACTCCTAAGTATAATAAGGCAGTAGATTTTATGAAATGTATTCTGAAAAGTGAAAATAAAAATTGTAAAGCCTGATGTGAATGGCAGGGAGCCTAGGCAGTATCCGAAGAGTAAACATGTAATGGCTTAACCTAACCAGGGCACAGTCCACTCCAGCAAGCAGCCGAGCAGGGGATGTCAGTATTGAAAAGCAGCAGAACTAATTTTTGAAGCAGATGGCTTTTTTTCTTCTTACGCACATTACAAATACATTTTTAAGGTTTTAGGGAATATTTTGGTGGTGGGATTATGTGCCTCATATTGATATTGAGTCTCTAGTTATTTTTTAGAATCTTGTAAATTTACGGCCACTTTGATCGCTCATCTCTCACGCATGAAAACACCATCTTTAAATTGCTTTATTTACTCTGTTCCAGCGCTCATTCATCTCAGAACATGTCCTTTGTACAGAACTATTGCAATGTTATCTTTTCAGCTATGGAGGCTCTCCTTAAAAAGGCTGTTGAGCTTTTGAAATAGGTTAATTACAATTTGCTGAATGGACACGATTATTGTGGCTTTCCTAATACTTTGATCACTGTCATTCTCACAAGCCTAAAAAAAGTGCTCTTGTGAAGAGCTTTGGAAAATCGAAATCTGTGTCACCCCTCTGCCTTCTGGAGGGAGAACAGGGAGAATGCACTGCGCCTACATCAGTAGCCATATGCTGTACAGAGCCATTCATGGAAAAGGAGACTGCTGTGTCTTCCTGGATTTAGCAACCAAAACGCTCTCCTGTGTGCATTTCTTCCAAGTGGTCTTAAGAGGCAGCTATTTCTCAGTGAAATATATTCACAATTCAGAAAAAGATATTTCTGGGCACATAAATGCCAGCTGTGATGTTTCAAGCCCAAGAAATGCCTGCAAGAATGGTACACAAACCAGAAATTTTGAGTTTTCTTCCCAGAAAGACATATCAATTCTGTGATAACTCAGAAAGCGGCTGAATGGACCTTTATAAAAATACGAACTAAGTCACTTCTAAGTGGAGACAGCTGGGGTGTATTTAATATCCTGTGTAAAATGGTCGGGGTCAACTTCCTGGAATAACTGAGGAGTTTTATTTCACAAATATCCCAGTGCTGCAGAGACCTGAGGTGACGGCAAAGCTCTTGAACTAAAATGTGCCGCAAGGAAAAGCTCTGCAGCCGTAACTCTGTGCTGGGAGTGAGGCTGTGGGAAGTGTTCAGGGGCCTGAGGTGTGTGTAGGCATTCTCGTAATTATTTGGCATGGGCGCTTATTAATGTGTGCTACCAGACTCAGGTTTTTCTTCCAACCCTATACTCGTATGGTTTAGAGATTGGAGAACTGGTGGAAAAGTGCTGAGAAGTGGCACTCTGGACAATAGGTCCTAAATGACCTGAAATACCTAGCTTCTTTTGTAGTTTGGGACATTGGATCCTACATTCATTCATTTATCGTGACACTTGCACAGTGTCTTTTTTCCCCTTACAGTGACTGCAGCCATATCTTTGCTGTCTGACATGGTGCATTTCCTTAATGCATTCCCTGTATCTACTCAATTTAACTGTTCTGGATTCCTTGAGTTTAGAATCTTATCTTGTAACTCCTGCTATTCAATTGTATATGGGTGAAAAGATGTTAGTCTTTATAGGCCACTGCCACTGCTGAGTGTTCACCCCCACACACAGAAGTTGCACGATATGGCAATTAGTATAAACTGTAGTCCAGTGGCGGCTTACTTATAAACCTGTGGTGCACTAAGCATGAAAACTCATGAAAAAAAAAAAAAAAACAAGAAAAAAAATGAATGTT